>CM066578.1:49995428-50135428 GCA_033816785.1 Picus viridis | reverse complement strand
CACTGGCAATAGAGGCTGGGGGAGGAGGGGATAGAAAGCAGCCCTGGGGAAAAGGACCTGGGGGTGCTGGGGGGAGAAGCTGGCCAGGAGCAGGCAGTGTGAGCCTGCAGCACAGGAGGCCAAGGGCAGCCTGGGCTGCAGCCAAAGCAGCACTGCCAGCAGAGCCACAGAGGGGATTCTGCCCCTTGGCTCTGCTGAGACCTCCCCTGCAGGGCTGTGTGCAGCTCTGCAGCCCTCAGCACAGGAAGGACCTGCAGCTGATGGAGAGGCTCCAGAGGAGGCCAGGAGAAGGCTCAGGGGCTTGGAGCAGCTCTGCAGTGAGGCCAGGCTGAAGGGAGCTGGGGGTGTTGAGCCTGGAGAAGAGAAGGCTCCAGGCAGACTTAAGTGTCCCCTGGCACTCAGCTCTGGGCAGTCCACACCTGGAGCCTTGTGTCCAGTGTTGGGCAGCTGAGTGCCAGAGAGCTGTGGAGGTGCTGGAGCCAGGGCAGAGGAGGGCAAGGAAGCTGGGAAGGGCCTGGAGGAGAAGAAACCTGCTGGAGAGAGGCTGAAGGAGCTGGGGATGATTAGTGTGCAAGAGAGGAGGCTGAGGGGAGACCTCCTGGCTGCTTCCAGCTCCCTGCAAGGAGGCTGTGCAGAGGCTGCTGCTGCTCTCTTCTGCCAGGGCATTAGTGAGAGGAGAAGAGGGAAGAGCCTCAAGCTGCCCCTGGGGAGGTTCAGAGTGGAGCTTAGGCACCAGAGTGGTCAGGGCTTGGGATGTGCTGGGCAGGGAGGTGGTGGAGTGCCCAAGGCTGGCTGTGTTTGCGGGGGTTTGGCTGTGGGGCTTGGGGCTGTGGTTGAGGGGTGAGCCTTGCAGAGCAGGGTTGGTGGTTGGGCTTGGGGACCCTGAGGCTGTGTCCCAGCCTGAAGGATTCTGTGACTTCAGGGACACCACACTTGATTTAGGTGACTGTGATTTTTGTCTCTGGGAAGCACTTTCCTGTGACTCCTCTTTCAGGCTGTACATTTTCAGGGGTTCATGTTCCTGGAGGGAAATGTTCTTCATAGAGCAGATGGTGGTAACCTCACACTCATTACTTTATTCTGTGACACTCCCAAGTCCATCTGACTTAGGCAGCTCTTTAGGAAGTTAATGTCTCTCTCCTTCCCTCTCTCTCTGGTTCTTTTTCCCCCTCTCTTGTCAACGCAGCCATGGAAATCGCTGAACAAACGAGACCACCAGGGCAGCCCCTGCAGGCTCCTGTCTTTAACAGGCTCACATTCCAATCAGTGAAAGACAGAGATGGATTGTCCTTGGCAGGTGCAGATACACTGGGAAAACAGCTCCTTGAGAGTACGTTTCCTGTGCTTCAGTACCATCTTCCTTTGGCTTCATTTGAAGGGCATTGCAGAGGCTATTGAGGCAACTAAAGGAACAAATGCCCTACAATAATGGTTGCCAAGATACCTCTGCAGATAGACTCAGGCTTCTCTCACCCTCAAAGGGGAAAACTTCCTCCTCTTTCCATGGCACTTCCTCTGCCTCAGCTTCCACCCCTGCCCCTTGTGCTGGCATTGGGCAGCCCCCAGCAGAGCCTGGCAGCGGGTGCAAGCTGGAGCAATGTAGGTTCCATGTGAGCAGAAGGAAAAACTTCCCTCTCCCAAGGGCAGCTGGCTGTGCTGCTGTGTGAGCTGCTCTGGGTGAGCCTGCTGTGGCAGGGGGCTTGGGCTGGGTGAGCTTTGGAGGTCCCTGCCAGCCCCTCACATTCTGGGATGCTCTGTCATTGGCTTTGTTTCTCACACTCAGCTTATTTCAGGTATGGGATACTGGGAGAGATGAGGCTGTAGCCAGAACAGCTGTGATGTTCTTCTGCATTTGCCTCAGAAGGCTCAGAATTGTTACAGCTGCTCAGGTATTTAACTTTTTCCCCCACGCTATTCACATCTCTCTGTAGAATGACAAAACCAAACAGCTTCAGCTGTCTGTGCTAAAGCACAGCTCTCCAGGCAGCAGCTTGACAGTCGCTGCAGCTTCTTTTCTGCTGGCAGGTGCAGGGTTTCATCTGTAAGTGGAAATAAAAGCAAAGAGAAAGGAATAAAGGGAAAGGAATGCAAAGCTGACTCTGCAGGGAAGCCTCACCTAGGGCTGTGCAAGTGTTTGGAAGACAGATTTGGGAGTTTTCTAACTGTGCATTGATCGAGGACACAACTTCTGTGATGCTGACATGAGAGAAGTTTTGGAAGTCGTAGCTGTACCTCTCCTAACTGTATCCCTGGAGGTATTCAAGGTGAGAGAAGGCTCCAGGCAGAGCTCAGAGCAGCCTGGCAGGACCTGAAGGGGCTGCAAGAAAGCTGCAGAGAGACTGTTGACAAGGCCTGCAGGGACAGCAGCAGGGACAATGGCTTCAAAGGAGAGCAGAGCAGCTTGAGCTTGGAGGGGAGGAAGAAGTTGTGCAGCAGGAGGGGGTGGAAGCCTGGCACAGGCTGCCCAGGGGGAGGGGTTGAGGCTCCCTGCCTGGAGCTGTTGCAGGGGAGGCTGGAGAGGGCTGTGGGCAAGCTGCTGGAGTTGGGGCTGTCCCTGCTGGGTGCAGAGGGCTTGGGCTGGCTGAGCTCTGGAGCTCCCTCCAGCCCAGCCCATTCCATGATTCTGTGATTAATCACTCCAAGGTTCTCCCACAGTTACAGCTAAAATTCCTGCTGAAAGTCCTTGTTTGGAGCAAGACCCTCTTGTAAATAATGTGTAAGCAAGCTGCATGGCAATAAATCAAAGAACATTAATAAGATCCATTCCATTAATCATAGAATCACAGAACTGTCAGGGCTGGAAGGGACCTCAAGGACCATCCAGTTCCAAGCCCCTGCCATGGGCAGGGACACCTCACACCACAGCAGGTTGCTCACAGCCACCTCCAGCCTGGCTGCAAACACCTCCAGGCAGGAGGCTTCCACCACCTCCCTGGGCAGCCTGTGCCAGGCTCTCACCACCCTCAGGACGCTCTCAGGTTGCTCACAGCTGCTGGCAGGGACAGCCCTGCAATTCATTAATTTCATTCCAGCTTGTCAATGAAGCTTGATTCAAGCTCTCTGTCAGCAGCCAGCAGCAGCTATGGATTTGTATTAAAGAGCAATTAAAACATGATTGCCTGTTCACAAAACCTGGTTTGATTTCATCTGCTGCTTTGATTTGCTTCCAGCACAATTCCCCAAATGCATCTGGAGGTTTTATTGTTGCTTGCTGGTGACCTGGCTCTGAATTGTAGCCTTTGGGGTATGGGAATGCTTGCTTTGCTGTCCTTTGGGAATCAATATTAGAGGACCCATAAAGCTAACAACTGATGACTATTCTACAGATGAGGAAATTAAAGCTGGGGGAAAATAAATTCTGAGCTTGATATGTTCCAGTTTTATTCCATCCCTTAACTGACCTCCTGGATGAAGGGGTTGAGAGCAGCCTGGTGCTGATACCAAACTGACACCCCTCAGGCTGTGCTGGCATCCAAGCAGAGCTGGACAGGCTGAGAGCTGCCTGCAGGTAAACCTCAGGGAGTGCAACAAGGACAAGAGCAGGGAGGAACAGCAGCAGGCACCAGGACAGGTCAGAGGCTGCCCTGCTGGAGAGCAGCTCCATGGAGAAAGACCTTGGAGGGCTGGGGGGCAGCAAGTTGTGCAGGGGACAGCAATGTGCCCTGGGGGCCAAGAGAGCCAAGGGGAGCCTGGGGGGCAGCAAGGGAAGTGTGGCCAGCAGGGCTGGGGAGGTTCTGCTGCCCCTCTGCTCTGCCCTGCTGAGAGCACAGCTGCAATCCTGTGGCCAGTTTGGGGCTCCCCAGCTGAAGAGAGACAGAGAGCTGCTGGAGAGAGTCCAAGGCAGAGGCAGGAGGATGCTTAGGGGACTTGAGCATCTCCCCTGGGAAGAGAGACTGAGAGCCCTGGGGCTGTTGAGTCTGGAGAGGAGAAGGCTGAGAGGGATCTGATCAATGTCTCTCAGGAGCTGAGGGCTGGGGGTCAAGGGGAGGGGGCCAAGCTCTTGTGGGTGCTGCACAGCAAGAAGCCAAGGAGCAATGGAGACAAACTTGAGCAGAGAAGGTTTCAGCTGCCCAGGAGGAGAAAGTTCTTTGGTGTGGGGGTGAGGGAGCCCTGGAGCAGGCTGCCCAGAGAGGTTGTGGAGTCTCCTGCTCTGGAGCCTTTCCAACCCCCGCTGGCTGCATTGCTGTGTGGCCTGCCCTGGGGGCTGCTGCTCTGGCAGGGGCTGGCACTGGCTGCTCTCTGGAGCTCCCTTCCAGCCTCTGGTGTACTTTGATACTGTGATACCTTGTAGATATATATAGACAGTGACCTTATGAGTGAAACCCCTGGTCTGTGAGGTTTTACCCCTGATAAATGGGTGAGCACACTTAGAATTGACACATCTACTTCAGACATATTTGGAACCTCTTTATTTTGCCTATATATATATTTATCTATTCATTGTTTCCCCTCTGATGAGAGTTCTCTACACTAACAGCTCCAAGAAATCAAACTGCCTTGGCAGTTAGCAGAAAGAAACACCAGAAGAAAAAGCCCCAACCCCCTTTCTATTAGTAATAAAAACTGTTCTTATGACCAGCTAGAGAAGGTATTTTTATGATTGTTGCAAAATAATTGTGAAGAATGCAGAAAAATCTTTAAAATCTCCATCCAGACCTGGAGGTTTTATAGGCAGGAAAAAGTAACTCTTTCCATTGATGAAAAATAGAGACAAAACCCCAAAGCATTATTTGCCTCCACACAGCCAATCCCATGGGAAGAGTGAAGGAGTCCTGCTAGTCCTCACAGCAGTGATGGCTGCAGCATTAAATCAGAGTTACCTGAAAATGCTTCTCAAAGCTGTCTGGTCTTTGTCCAGCATAGGAGGAGAACCAAGTGTATGAAACTGTACTCACAGAAGAGGGCTCTGGAGGTATTGGTTGATTGTGCTCAGCTCTGGGCAGCCCACACCTGGAGCCTTGTGTCCAGTGTTGGGCAGCTGAGTGGCAGAGAGCTGTGGAGGTGCTGGAGCCAGGGCAGAGGAGGGCAAGGAAGCTGGGAAGGGCCTGGAGGAGAAATCTGCTGGAGAGAGGCTGAAGGAGCTGGGGATGGTTAGTGTGCAAGAGAGGAGGCTGAGGGGAGACCTCCTGGCTGCCTGCAGCTCCCTGCAAGGAGGCTGTGCAGAGGCTGCTGCTGCTCTCTTCTGCCAGGGCATTAGTGAGAGGAGAAGAGGGAAGAGCCTCAAGCTGCCCCTGGGGAGGTTCAGAGTGGAGCTTAGGCACCAGAGTGGTCAGGGCTTGGGATGTGCTGGGCAGGGAGGTGGTGGAGTGCCCAAGGCTGGCTGTGTTTGCAGGGGGTTTGGCTGTGGGGCTTGGGGCTGTGGTTGAGGGGTGAGCCTTGCAGAGCAGGGCTGGTGGTTGGGCTTGGGGACCCTGAGGCTCTCTCCCAGCCTGGCTGCTGCTGTGGCTCTGTGATCTTTCAAGGTCCCTTCCAGCCCCAAACAGTCTGTGTCTGGGTGAAGTTCATCTTATTTTAGTTAGTTATTTATTTGGTTGGTTTACTGAATTAATTTATTTCTTATTTAATTAAAGTTATTAATTTGATTCATTTTATCTTATTTTAGTTATTTATTTATTTGGCTGGTTTACTTTAGTTATTTATCATTTATTTAATCAATTAAATTAAATTATTTGATTAATTTTATCTTATTACATTTATTTATTTCTTTGGTTTAAACATTTTTTGCTTAGTTAGTCAATTTAATTGATTGATTTGAATAATTTTATCTTGTTTTATTTATTTCTTTGGTTTATTTATCTATCTTTATATATCTAATTTATTTAATGTATTTATTTGATTCATTTTATTTATGTATTATTTTAATTTTATTTATTTTTATTTTTTATTTGTTTTATTTTATTTATTTATGTAATTTGTTGTCTTTAATTGATTTGATTTCGTTATTTATGTAATTTATTGTTCTTAATTGATTTGGTTTAGTTATTTATGCAATTTATTGTATTTAATTGATTTGATTTAGTTATGTATGCATGTAATTTATTGTATTTAATTGATTTGATTTAGTTATTTATGTATGGAATTTATTGTATTTAATTTAGTTCTTTACTTGTGGAATTTATTGTATTTATTGTATTTAATTTAGTTATTTATGGAATTTATTGTATTTAATTGATTTGGTTTAGTTATTTATTTATGCCATTTATTGTCTTTAATTGATTTGGTTTAGTTATATATTTATGGAATTTATTGTATTTATTGTATTTAATTTAGTTATTTACTTATGGAATTTATTGCATTTATTGCATTTAATTTAGTTATTTATTTATGGAATTTATTGTATTTAATTGATTTGGTTTAAATATTTATTTATGCAATTTATTGTCTTTAATTGATTTGGTTTAGTTATATATTTATGGAATTTATTGTATTTATTGTATTTAATTTAGTTATTTACTTATGGAATTTATTGCATTTATTGCATTTAATTTAGTTATTTATTTATGGAATTTATTGTATTTAATTGATTTGGTTTAAATATTTATTTATGCAATTTATTGTCTTTAATTGATTTGGTTTAGTTATATATTTATGGAATTTATTGTATTTATTGTATTTAATTTAGTTATTTACTTATGGAATTTATTGCATTTATTGCATTTAATTTAGTTATTTACTTATGGAATTTATTGTATTTAATTGATTTGGTTTAAATATTTATTTGTGCAATTTATTGTCTTTAATTGATTTGGTTTAGTTATATATTTATGTAATTTATTGTATTTAATTTAGTTATTTACTTATGGAATTTATTGTATTTAATTGATTTGGTTTAAATATTTATTTGTGCAATTTATTGTCTTTAATTGATTTGGTTTAGTTATATATTTATGTAATTTATTGCATTTAATTTAGTTATTTACTTATGGAATTTATTGTATTTAATTGATTTGGTTTAAATATTTATGTATGCAATTTATTGTCTTTAATTGATTTTAGTTATTTATGTAACTAATTTTCTTTGATTGATTTTTCAATGTATTTTATTTAATTACTTTATTTTATGTAATTCATTTTTCACATTTATTTTTTTACCCCTTTTATTTTTGTCTTTTACAAATGTTTATTCCTTCCTTTCTGCTTTGGTGCCAGCCAGCTCCCCTGGCAGCCTCTCTGAAGTTCTGGGGACCTGCTGTGGCTGTGGTGCTGCTGCTGCTCCCTTCAGACCCTGCGACGCTCTTCTCTCCCTCAGACCAAAGCAGCCACACTGCAGGGGTGGAGGAATCCTCACGGCACCGGAAATGGTTCTCACCTTCCCCTCTCCAATAAAGGTTTTATTGCAGGAGGCTGCAGCTCAAATGAGCTCAGAGGCTTCTGATGACTTCTACCTCCCCACACTCACCCGAACACCCCCTCTGCCCTTCCAGCTTCCGCCCCTCACTTCAGTGCAGGCTCTCTCCCCTTTCTCTGGCTCGGGTGTGAGACGCTGTCTGATGTGCTGCCCAGGAGGGATAAAAGGGGAGAAGCAGCAGAAGGAAATGGCCAAGCACGGCAGACACAAGTCCTTTGGCAGGGCCAGTGCACGGCAGAACTTTCTTCTAGGCCAGCCAGCAGGTAGGAGACCTTTAAGAGCCTAGACCAGGCTGGATGAGGCTTTGGTCAGCCTGATCTAGTGCAGGGTGTCCCTGCCCATGGCGGGGGTTGGAACTGGGTGATCCTTGTGGTCCCTTCCAACCCTGACTGATGCTATGACTGGCACCAGCTGGGAAGTGCAGAGCCCAGAGGTGGGCAGCAGGGAGCTGCCCTGTGGGTCAGACCTGGCCTGCAGGCTGGCTGCTGCCTTACAACCTCAGCTGCAGGACAGACATTGACCTGTTGGGCTGGAAGATCTTGGAGGTCTCTTCCAACCACAGACAGAGAGATTGGCCATTGGGATGTGCTGCCCAGGGAGGTGGTGGAGTCACCATCCCTGGAGGTGTTTAAGAAGAGCCCGGATGAGGTGCTTGGTGCCATGGTTTAGTTGATCAGATGGTGCTGGGTGGTAGGTTGGACTGGATGATCTCTGAGGTCCTTTCCAACCTGGTTAATTCTATTCTAATTCTATGAATCTATGACTACCTTCATTTCTTGAGCTCTTTTGGAATGTGAGATGGAATTGCTAGGTTAGTTCCTTGGATCCTGCTTGAGTCTTCCAGAGAGAGAGAGATGCATGCCATCAGCAAGGCGTTGCTGGTCACCCCCTTCCCCTCTCCTGATTCCCTTCCACAGTGGTTTCCTGCTGCCAGAGGCTTCTTTCTCCACTGCAGTCACCTTCAGCTGGGGGCTGCACCCTGGAGTATTTTCCAGTTAAAGCACAGATTTAGACTGGATCCAGGGAAGAAGTTCTTCAATAAGAGGGTGGTTGGACTCTGGCACAGGCTGCCCAGGGAGATTCTGGCTGCCTCCTCCCTGGGGGAGTTCAAGGCCAGAGTGGATGAGAGGCATCCCTGCCCATGGCCAGGCTGGAGTAGATGATCTCTATGGTCCCTTCCAACCTATGTGATTCTGTGCTATGTTTTCCTCCTGTGTGAAGAATGCCTTTGTCCTTCCTCAGAGTACTGGCTCTGAAGAGCACTCCTATGCCTCTCTCCCCAGCCCTCTTGCTTATTCAGTCTTGTACGGTGTACACTCATCAGCCATTTCCCATTAGTATTCTCCAGTGGCTGTGCAGGGCCCCTGTAAGAGACTAAATATTGTCCCTCTTGATGTGAACCAACAGAGATCAAATCACCTTTGCTCCTTGCCCACACAACAGCTGCCAAGGGAGGGGATGGTGAGCAGAGCCTGGACTGTCACGTCCCATGTTCACTGCTGGGTTGCTTTTCCTTCTTATTTTGTGGCTGGATGCCCAAAAGAGATTTTCTCAATCTCTGCAAGCTTCCCCAAACTCATTTCTGTGTCTATGGTGGTGCAAGAGGAAAAGAGCAGAGGGAAATTCCAGCTTCTCTCTGGTCCCTGATTCTCTCATCTAGAAGCAATTACTTATTGATCATTCTTCTTAAGGCTACTTTATAATCTGAGCATCTTCCCTGGACAATCTGATCAAGAGAAGGAAAGGAAATGACCTTTGGGGGTTACCTGTGGAAGTACTGCACACACAGAATGAGGGAGCACAGCCATTATGCCACAGGATTTAATACATATCAAACAGTGTTTTGGGAGAACAGGGGAGGAAGGCTTGGAGGAACCTGCTTCAACATCTCAGAATCACAGCAATATTCAGGTTGGAAGAGACCTTCAGGGTCCCCAAGCCCAACCATCAACCCTGCTCTGCAAGGCTCACCCCTCAACCACAGCCCCAAGCCCCACAGCCAAACCCCCTGCAAACACAGCCAGCCTTGGGCACTCCACCACCTCCCTGCCCAGCACATCCCAAGCCCTGACCACTCTGGTGCCTAAGCTCCACTCTGAACCTCCCCAAGGGCAGCTTGAGGCTCTTCCCTCTTCTCCTCTCACTAATGCCCTGGCAGAAGAGAGCAGCAGCAGCCTCTGCACAACCTCCTTGCAGGGAGCTGCAGACAGCCAGGAGGTCTCCCCTCAGCCTCCTCTCTTGCACACTAACCATCCCCAGCTCCTTCAGCCTCTCTCCAGCAGATTTCTCCTCCAGGCCCTTCCCAGCTTCCTTGCCCTCCTCTGCCCTGGCTCCAGCACCTCCACAGCTCTCTGGCACTCAGCTGCCCAACACTGGACACAAGGCTCCAGGTGTGGGCTGCCCAGAGCTGAGTGCCAGGGGACAATCCCCTGCCTGCTGCTGCTGGACACAGCATTGCTGATCCCAGCCAGGAGGCCTTTGGCTCTCTTGGCCCCCTGGGCACACTGCTGGCTCCTCTTCAGCTGCTTCTCCATGAGCAGCTCCACTTCTCTCTTGTACTGAGGTGCCCCAAATTGGACACAACACTTGAGGTACAAAAAGAACTCCTTGACTTGCTTGGGGAGTGGATAGAGCACCAGTAAGGGATGGCTAAGGACAGAGAGACAGTTGTTAACATGCTCCTGCTTTCTGGCAGCAGGAGTGTGGGGGCTGGAGTCAGTGTCATTCCACTCTGTGTTCGGGAAAAGAACACCAGAAAATCTGATGATTGTTTTTGTCTTGTGAAGCTGGCAGCACACAGCCTCAGAGTTTCTGAGTTCTGGAGAGCCAGACATGCTTCTGAACTCCAGAATATTAAAGCAAGACAGCTTGAACTCTGCTTTAGACCCAGGGGTGTAAATCTGGAATCAGTTCCCCGGTTTTGATGAGGATACTTTGGATTTACACCCGTGGCTGAGAATAGAACTTGGCTCTGGGTCTTGTTCTTCTGGAGGTAGTGAAAAAATGCAATCCTAATACAGATGTGCAAGGGATCACAGGAGGAGGCTCAGGCTGGTGCAGAATCCTCATGGTGGTTCTGCACTTCACTTTTAGAGGCAGGTTTTAAGACTGTGGAACAACACAGAACTGGCATTAAAGTGTCTTTGATCAACCTGGTAAAGAGGATCTTCCAGAGGAGAAACTGCAAGTCTCAGCTTTCCTATCTGGACCGCTCTTGCCTCAGAGGAGCCTTGGACAGGCTGAGAGCTGGGCAGAGAGGAACCTAAAGAGGCTCAACCAGGATGAGAGCTGAGTCCTGCAGCTGGGTAGGAAGAATGAACTGCAGCAGCACAGGCTGGGAGGTGACCTGCTGGAGAGCAGCCCCAAGGAGAAGGAGCTGGGAGTGCTGGGGGGCAGCAAGTTCTGCATGGGACAGCAATGTGCCCTGGGGGCCAGAAGGCCAAGGGGGTCCTGGGGGGCACTCAGAGGAGTGTGGCCAGCAGAGCCAGGGAGGTTCTGCTTCCCCTCTGCTCTGCCCTGCTGAGACCTCCCCTGGAATATTGCAGCCAGCTCTGGGCTGCCCAGCTCAGGAGGGACAGGGATCTGCTGGAGAGAGTCCAAGGAGGCTCCAAGGCTGCTGAAGGGACTGCAGCACTGCCTGGGGAGGAGAGGCTGAGAGCACTGGGGCTGTTGAGTCTGGAGAGCAGAAGGCTGAGAGGGATCTGATCAATGTCCATCAAGAGCTGAGGGCTGGGGGGCAGGAGGGAGGGGACAGGCTCTGCTCAGCTGCAGCCTGGGATAGGACAAGGGGCAGTGGATGGAAACTGCAGCACAGGAGGTTCCAGCTGAGCAGGAGGAGGAACTTCTGCCCTGGGAGGCTCCCAGAGGCCTGGAGCAGGCTGCCCAGAGAGGTTGTGGAGTCTCCTTCTCCAGAGCCTTCCCAGCCCTGTCTGGATGTGTTGCTGTGTGCCCTGTGCTGGATTCTCTGCTCCTGCTCTGGCAGGGGATGGACTGGGAGCTCTCCAGAGATCCCTTCCAGCCCCTGACACCCTGTGATGCTGTCAACGTCATACAAACGTGAAGCTAGAATCAGTCCAAGCCTAAAAGCCTAATTAAATAATTAAACAATTGAGTTTTCAGCTCGTGCTCCATCTCCTTTCCAGCTGTTTCCTTGCTGTAGTGCAGTGACTTTCTGAGCCGCTCTTCTCGGCGTGATAAATGCCCAGACCCTGTGCTCTGAAATGATCCCCAGCTGGGAAGGCTTCTAGCGGCCACCAAAGCCATTAGCTTTGTGTTGCTTTTCCTATCGTTTGGTAATCACCCAGAGGGAGGGGATCGCCCTCTGAGCGGGCTGATGGAAATGAGGGGCACAGCGGATTGAGAACACAGGAGAGGATGGAAAAGAAAGTGGTGGTAGGAAGGTCAAAGGAGTTTTCATTCGCTGTTGCTTGAGTGCCTAAGTGCCTCGGGCTGCATTGCGAGTCCCATCAGGAGAGCTTGAACAAAAATAAACTGTGGCTAAGCCTCGCCTCGACACTTAAAAATACCAAATGCAAATGAAAATTTGAAAATAAAAATAATACCCCCCAAAATAGAAATAAAATAAAAATAATAAAATAAAAACAAAACAAAAAAAATTAAAATAATAAAAATAAAATAAAAAATAAATTAAAATTAAATCAAAATAAAAATGAAATGAACACAAATAAAAATAAAATAATCATAAAAATAAAAGAAAACAAAAAATAAAATAAAAGTAAAAATAAAACTAAAAAGAAAACGAAAATGAAAAATTAAAATAAAAAATAAACCGAAAAATAATAAGAAAAATAAAAGTCAACGAAATAAATACAGAAATAAAACTAAAAATAAAATAAAAATCAAAGGAAACACATAAATAAAAATAAAATATTAAAAAGAAAAGAAAACTAAAACAAAAAAAAAATTAATAAAAACGAAATGGAACTAAAACCAATAAGAAAAATAAAAGTTAACAAAATAAATACAGAAATAAAAATAAAAGTAATGTAACAATAAAAATAAAATAAGAAAGAAATGAAACACATGAATAAAAACAAAATAAAACTAAAAAAATCAAAATAAAGAATAACCCCCCCCCCCAAAAAAGTTAATAAAAGTCAAAATAAGGAGTATATAAATCAAAATAAAACAACCCCCAACCCAACAAGGACAATAATAAAAATGGCAAAGTGCATAAACAAAAAGAAACATTGCAATAAAAAATGAAACAAAACAACGACCAAAAAAGAAACCACAACAAAAATACTTTGCAATCAATCAATCAATCAATCAATCAGAGCAGCTACAGCCGCAGACCAAGCCGAGCATGACTCGGGACCTTGCTGTGCTGCTGCCGCTGCCTTTGTTAGGCCAAGCTTTGGTTGTGCTGGCAGGAAAGAGCCAAGACAAGTGCCAGCAAAGGAGCAGAGTTTGCTCCTGAGTCACTCTGCTAATCCCTTGGCTGGAAAGTGCTGCCAGCGTGCCTCAAATGCGATGACTTAGGCACAGCATCCCTTGAACTCCACAAGGAGAGGTTCCTCACACGGTTTAAAGGGAGGGTGTGAGAGAACCCAAAGACTCCTGGTGCTGACCACAGTGTCTGTGGCTTTTCACCCACCTCTGAACGCTCAAGCATTGAAACCAAGTGAAGCTGCAGTCCAGCAAAGCAATGTGAAGAGATTGAGAGCCCTGGCGCTGTTTAGAAACAGGTTTGGCTGCAGGGACAGGAGGTGGCCAACCCTTTGCCCTGCTGAGAGCACAGCAGGTCAAGGGGAGGGGGCCAAGCTCTTTTGGGTGCTGCACAGCAAGAAGCCAAGGAGCAATGGAGACAAACTTGAGCAGAGAAGGTTTCAGGTCCCCAGGAGGAGAAAGTTCTTTGGTGTGAGGGTGAGGGAGCCCTGGAGCAGGCTGCCCAGAGAGGTTGTGGAGTCTCCTGCTCTGGAGCCTTTCCAACCCCCCTGGCTGCATTGCTGTGTGGCCTGCCCTGGGGGCTGCTGCTCTGGCAGGGGGCTGGCACTGGCTGCTCTCTGGAGCTCCTTCCCACCCAGACCATTCTATGCTAAACAGAAGTCTGCTACCTTCCAACTGTCAAGCCTGTAAGCGTTAATAGTAGTTTCAAAAAGTGAACTGAAATGCTCTTTAAGCCATTCAGTTAATGAGCAGAGCCACTTCTGCTCTGTTAAGTGGTTCTTCTGGACAGTTCCTCCCTTCTTTGCTTCTGTTGAGCTCACCTTTTTCTGACTGTCCAGCAGTCTGTGTGAAACATCTTCTTTCCTTGTTTGAGGTTCCACTGGTTACAAAGCATGATTTGAAAAGCTGATATCAAGGAGAAAACCACAGCAAATCCTTTTGTTTGGGAAGTGACATCCCAAAAAAGAAAACTAAGTTAAGACAGAGTGAATCTGCTGCCTTAACAGAGCTGCAAGGTGTCCAGAGAAGGGCCACGAGAAGGAGCAGAGGGCTGGAGCTGCTCTGCTGTGAGGACAGGCTGAGGAAGTTGGGGTTGTGCAGGCTGGAGAGGAGAAGGCTCCCAGGAGACCTCATTGTGGCCTTGCAGGATCTGCAGGGGGCTCCAAGAAAGCTGGGGAGGGACTTTTGAGGGTGTCAGGGAGGGATAGGACTGGGGGGATGGAGCAGAGCTAAAAGTGGGGAGATTGAGATTGGATGTGAGGAAGAAGTTGTTGCCCAGGAGGGTGGTGAGAGCCTGGCACAGGCTGCCCAGGGAGGTGGTGGAAGCCAAACCCAAGCTTCCTCAATGCACAGCCCAGGTCACAGCAGTGCTGTTTCATTTCCTACCCAGCATTTAGCTCCCCATATTTTCCTCATGGATTACTCCAAGCTGCCAGCCCAGCCATGTGATTCAAGGTGCAGCCAGCTGGCTGCAGTACAGTCAGAACCTGGTCAGTCTTTGGAAGAGAAGTACCTCTGCTGCCTGCTTTCAGCTGAAATCATGGAATATCCATAGAGACAAGACAGCTTTGGAAGAGGTTGAGCAGCAAGGCAGTTGGCCAGACTGGTGAAAAATGGCCTGAGTCCATCCATCAAACAAACTGAAGTGATCCTAGAGAAGCAAAGCAGAGTGCAGGGTGGTGCCAAACTGTCTCAGGCACCTTGCTGATGGTCCAAAATCTGAGCTTCACAGCTTCATTTTTCAAGAGGAACAGCAAAGACAGGGGACAAAGATCATAGAATCATAGAATGGCCCAGGCCAGAAGGGAGCTCCAGAGCTCAGCCAGCCCAAGCCCTCTGCACCCAGCAGGGACAGCCCCAACTCCAGCAGCTTGCCCACAGCCCTCTCCAGCCTCCCCTGCAACAGCTCCAGGCAGGGAGCCTCAACCCCCTCCCTGGGCAGCCTGTGCCAGGCTTCCACCCCCTCCTGCTGCACAACTTCTTCCTCCCCTCCAAGCTCAAGCTGCTCTGCTCTGCTTTGAAGCCATTGTCCCTGCTGCTGTCCCTGCAGGCCTTTGCCAGCAGTCTCTCTGCAGCCTTCTTGCAGCCCCTTCAGGTCCTGCCAGGCTGCTCTGAGCTCTGCCTGGAGCCTTCTCTTCCCCAGGCTCAACACCCCCAGCTCCCTCAGCCTGGCCTCACAGCAGAGCTGCTCCAAGCCCCTGAGCATTCTCCTGGCCTCCTCTGGAGCCTCTCCATCAGCTGCAGGTCCTTCCTGTGCTGAGGGCTCCGGATGAATGTGTGGTGGTTAATTTTCCACAGAGGTGTCTCTCCATCTATTTAGTGAGGCTTAGGTTTCTCTCTGTGCTTCTTTCTGCTCTTTGGCATCACAGTGAGTTGGACAGTTTGGGCCATGGCAGCCTTGTGCTAGAAGGAAAAGCAGAAGGAGAAAAACCTCCAAGGGAGGAAGGATCAGTCACCGACTTTGGCTGCCTGATTCCCTCTCTGCTGGTTTAGGAATCTGCAGAAGTGCCCTTTCATTTCTGATCTGCTTGGGAGTTCGAGTTTGGTTCCTTTGCTTTAGTAGGAGGCTTTGCAGAAGAGCTGACTATCATTTTTTTCACTTAGCAGAAATGAGAGTTGGGAGGTGAGAAGCTTCCAGCATCTGTTTTCCATTCAGTCATACAGGAAGTTATCCAGGAAGCTGCAACCAACAGAGGTGACAGCATGAAAATGTGGCAGAGTAGTAATAAACTCAATGATGGTGAAACAGCATCTGTGTTAGAAACAGGGCAGGCAGCAGGGACAGGAGGTGAGCATCTCCCTCTGCTCTGCTCTGTCCTGCTGAGAGCACAGCTGCAATCCTGTGGCCAGTCTGGGGCTCCCCAGTTCCAGAGAGACAGAGAGCTGCTGGAGAGAGTCCAAGGCAGAGGCAGGAGGATGCTTAGGGGACTTGAGCATCTCCCCTGGGAAGAGAGACTGAGAGCCCTGGGGCTGTTGAGTCTGGAGAGGAGAAGGCTGAGAGGGATCTGATCAATGTCTCTCAGGAGCTGAGGGCTGGGGGTCAAGGGGAGGGGGCCAAGCTCTTATGGGTGCTGCACAGCAAGAAGCCAAGGAGCAATGGAGACAAACTTGAGCAGAGAAGGTTTCAGCTGCCCAGGAGGAGAAAGTTCTTTGGTGTGAGGGTGAGGGAGCCCTGGAGCAGGCTGCCCAGAGAGGTTGTGGAGTCTCCTTCTCTGGAGCCTTTCCAACCCCCCCTGGCTGCATTGCTGTGTGGCCTGCCCTGGGGGCTGCTGCTCTGGCAGGGGGCTGGCACTGGCTGCTCCCTGAGCTCCCTTCCAGCCCCTGTGATTGTGTGTTCTGTGGCACTACCTTGAGCAGAGGTTGGATTAGATGAGCTTCAGAGGTCTGCTCCAAATGCAACACTTCTCTGGGCCTGTGATTCTGTTAGTGTGATTGATTGTGGTAAACTGTACTGACTAATTGCTCTTAGGGAGGCACAGGCAGAGATGGGTCATGGGTCTCTGGGGTCTGTATGTGTGCAGCTTCGGGCAAGAAGAAGAGGCATATTTAATGGAAGGTTAGAAGGTTAGAAAATGCTTAGTTAGGGCAATAGGAGTAATAGTTAATATTCAAAGCAACAGATAGTTAAAACCTATTAAATTTCTTTGGTGTTTTCTTAATCAAATGGCATATTGCTCACACATCTGCAAAAAACCACACCTTATGATATAAACTATCAGAAAACGTTCTTTTATTGTCATTCAAATGTAGAAGAGTTCATGTACCCTTTGGAATATGAAGTGTGCTAAAAGTATTGTTGATGAACTTGTGAACCTGACAAAACCAAAGCAGTAACTTTCCAATATTGAGTGCAAATATGTTTCTGTTCCAGGATCACAGTAGACTGAAAGACACTTGAGGACTGATAAAACATCTCCATGCCAGTGGTGTCTCTAGAAATGCAAACAAGACTCTTGCCATGGAAGGCTGGGCTTCCAGCAGTGCTCATGGGACTGGGGAGGCACACTTGGAAGCTGGAACTTCAAAGCTACAGGAGCCTGTGCTTGCTGGCCTTGGGGGAGGACCCTGCCCCTGCAGCTGGCATGCAGAAGGACACTGAGTGCCTTGCTGCTGAGACAGCCGCCCCTGTGTGAGTGAGGGGCTGCTTTTCCCCACCCACACTGGGTGTGATTCCCTCCTTCCTCCTCAATATGTGATGGTGATGGAAACAATGACAAAGACAATATTGAGCTTGGATGTGAGGAACAAATTCTGCACCAGGAGGGTGCTGGAACCCTGGGACAGGTTGCCCAGCAGGGGGTGGTTGAGGCTCCCTGCCTGGAGATACAATACAATACAATACAATACAATACAATACAATACAATACACCAGGTTGGAAGAGACCTTCAAGATCATCGCGTCCAACCCATCAACCAATCCAACCCACCCAACAACTAGACCATACAGCCAAGCACCCCATCAAGTCTGCTCCTGAACACCTCCAGTGAAGGTGACTCCACCACCTCCACGGGCAGCCCATTCCAATGGCCAATCACTCTCTCCGTGTAGAACTTCTTCCTAACCTCCAGCCTAAACCTGCCCTGGCGCAGCCTGAGACTGTGTCCTCTTGTTCTGGTGCTGGCTGCCTGGGAGAAGAGGCCAACCTCTGCCTGGCTACAACCTCCCTTCAGGTAGTTGTAGAGAGCAATAAGGTCACCCCTCAGTCTCCTCTTCTCCAGGCTAAGCAACCCCAGCTCCCTCAGCCTCTCCTCATAGGGCTTGTGTTCCAAACCCCTCCCCAGCTTTGTTGCCCTTCTCTGGACACGTTCCAGCAAGTCAACATCCTTCCTAAACTGAGGGGCCCAGAACTGGACACAGGACTCAAGGTGCGGCCTAACCAGTGCAGTGTACAGGGGCACAATGACCTCCCTGCTCCTGCTGGCCACACTGTTCCTGATGCAGGCCAGGATGCCATTAGCCTTCTTGGCTGCCTGGGCACACTGCAGGCTCATGTTCAGCCTACAATCAACCAGTACCCCCAGGTCCCTCTCTGCCTGGCTGCTCTCAGCCACTCTGACCCCAGCCTGTAGCACTGCCTGGGGTTGCTGTGGCCAATGTGCAGAACCCGGCACTTGGATGTGTTCAGTCTCATGCCATTGGACTCTGCCCATCTGTCCAGCCTGTCGAGGTCCCTCTGCAAAGCCTCTCTGCCCTCCAGCAAATCAACTGCTGCCCCCAGCTTGGTGTCATCTGCAAATTTACTGATGATGGACTCAATGCCCTCATCCAGATCATCAATAAAGATGTTGAAGAGCATGGGGCCCAGCACTGATCCCTGGGGCACACCACTAGTGACAGGCCGCCAGCTGGATGTGGTGCCATTCACCATTACTCTCTGGGCTCGGCCCTCCAGCCAGTTCCTAACCCAACGCAGTGTGCTCCTGTCCAAGCCATGGGCTGCCAGCTTGGCCAGGAGTTTGCTGTGGGGGAACGGTGTCAAAGGCCTTGCTGAGGTCCAGGTAGACCACATCCACAGGCCTCCCCACATCCACCAGGCAGTCACCTGATCATAGAAGGAGATCAGGTTGGTGAGGCAGGACCTGCCCCTCCTAAATCCATGCTGGCTAGGCCTGAGCCCCTGGCCATCCTGTAAGTGCTGTGTGATCGCACTCAAGATGACCTGTTCCATAACCTTGCCTGGCACTGAGGTCAGGCTGACAGGCCTATAATTCCCCGGCTCATCCAACCGGCCCTTCTTGTGGATGGGCACCACGTTAGCCAGCTTCCAGTCTTCTGGGACCTCTCCAGTGAGCCAGGACTGCTGAAAAATGATGGAAAGTGGCTTGGACAGCTCATCTGTCAGCAATCTCAGCACCCTAGGATGGATCCCATCCGGTCCCATGGCCTTGTGGGGGTCCAAGCGGCTCAGTAGATCTCTAACTTCCTCTTGGAGCAGTGGGAAACTATGCAGCTCTCTGGCTCCTTCTGCCAGCTCTGCAGGCCAGCTGTCTGGAAGACGTTCTGCCCTGCTAGTGAAGACTGAGGCAAAGAAGGTGTTAAGTACCTCTGCCTTTTCCTCATTCTTTGTTACAACGTTCCCCTCCGTGTCAACCAAGGAGTGGAGCTTGTCCTTGCCCTTCTTCTTGCTATTGATGTATTTATAGAAGCCTTGGGAAAATTCTCCTTTTAGAGAATCACAGAGCTGTCAGGGCTGGAAGGGAGCTCAAGGCTCAGCCAGTTCCACTCCCCTGCCACGGGCAGGGACACCACACCACAGCAGGTTGCTCACAGCCACATCCAGCCTGGCTGCAAACACCTCCAGGCAGGAGGCTTCCACCACCTCCCTGGGCAGCCTGTGCCAGGCTCTCACCACCCTCCTGGAGAACAACTTCTTCCTCACAGCCAATCTCAGTCTCCTCACTTCTAGTTTTGCTCCATCCCCCCAGTCCTATCACTCCCTGACACCCTCAAAAGTCCCTCCCCAGCTTTCTTGGAGCCCCTTCAGATACTGAAAAGCCACAACAGATGTTCAAGGTGAGGCTGGAGAGGGCTGTGGGCAAGCTGCTGTAGTTGGGGCTGTCCCTGCTGAGTGCAGAGGGCTTGGGCTGGGTGAAATCTGGAGCTCCCTTCCAGCCCAGCCCATTCTGTGATTGTCTGATAAATGCCAGAAGAATTTTTTTATCCCCATCCAAATAAAAATTAACTTAATCTAAGTGCTTCCCTGCTGTCTCTCATTAAGAGCAAAGCTGTGCTGAACCTTCAGAAATGTTTACCAATGTCCAAATTTAATTACTGTGTAGTGGGAAAGAAAAATCTGTACATAAATTGCACAACGTTCAGGGCAAGTCAGCCTGTGGCTGTGGTGTGCTGATGGAGCCTGGGTGATGGGGACAGGCTGAGAGAGTTGGGGCTGTGCAGGCTGGAGAGGAGAAGGCTCCCAGGAGACCTCATTGTGGCCTTGCAGGATCTGCAGGGGGCTCCAAGAAAGCTGGGGAGGGACTTTTGAGGGTGTCAGGGAGGGATAGGACTGGGGGGGATGGAGCAGAACTAGAAGTGGGGAGATTGAGATTGGCTGTGAGGAAGAAGTTGTTGCCCATGAGGGTGGTGAGAGCCTGGCACAGGTTGCCCAGGGAGGTGGTGGAAGCCTCCTGCCTGGAGGTGTTTGCAGCCAGGCTGGATGTGGCTGTGAGCAACCTGCTGCAGTGTGAGGTGTCCCTGCCCATGGCAGGGGGTTGGAACTGGATGGTCCTTGAGGTCCCCTCCAGCCCTGACAATTGTATGATTCAATCTTTGGCATGCACTGTGGGAGGAGAAATCCATTAGAGAATGGAAAAGAAAGGCTGTGTGAAGCGTGTGCAAAGATAGAGCACTAAGCAGACAGAGGGACTAGAAGAGATCATTGTACTGAACTCATCTCTCTAGCCAGGAGGGTGAACATTCTCCAAAACACTGCAATGGGGCTGCAAGAGCCCTAAAGCCTCAGCATCCCTTTGGTGTCCAGTCAATCACTGTGGAGTGCATGGCATAAAGTGCCCTCCATCCTCTGCTGCTGCTCTGTCCTCACAGGCACTCACTGCCTGATTCTTCCAGCTGGCTTCAGGTAGTAGCTGCAACCTGAAACACAAGAAACTGGTTGGGCAAACCAGCAAACTACTCACAGTGATTTGTAACCACCTGGATGAGGGCACAGAGAGCACTGGCAGCAAGGCCGCTTATGGCACCAAGCTGGGAGCAGTGCTGGCACAGGAGGTTGTGCTGCCAGGCAGCCAGACCTGGGCAGGCTGAGAGCTGGCAGGGAGGAAGGGAAGGAAATCCAACAAGGGCAAGGGGAGAGTCTGGCAGCTGGGAAAGAACAACCCCAGGAGCAGGAGAGGTTGGGACTGAGCTGCTGGGGAGCAGGGAAGGGGGAAAGGACCTGGGGGTGCTGGTGGGTGGGAGGCTGACCATGAGCCAGCAATGTGCTCTGGTGGCATCCTGGGGTAGGTTATAAGGACTGCCTGCCCATGGCAGGGGGCTTGGAACTAGATACAACACACAATACAATACACCAGGTTGGAAGAGACCTTCAAGATCATCGCATCCAACCCATCAACCAATCCAACCCACCCAACAACTAACCCATGGCACCAAGCACCCCATCAAGTCTCCTCCTGAACACCTTCAATGAAGGTGACTCCACCACCTCCCTGGGCAGCCCATTCCCATGGGCAATCACTCTCTGTGTAGAACTTCTTCCTAACATCCAGCCTAAACCTGCCTTGGCGCAGCCTGAGACTGTGTCCTCTTGTTCTGGTGCTGACTGCCTGGGAGAAGAGACCAACCTCTGCCTGGCTACAACCTCCCTTCAGGGAGTTGTAGAGAGCAAGAAGGTCTCCCTGAGTCTCCTCCTTTCCAGGCTAAGCAACCCCAGCTCCCTCAGCCTCTCCTCATAGGGCTTGTGTTCCAAACCCCTCACCAACTTTGTTGCCCTTCTCTGGATGGTCCTCTGGTCCCTTCCAACCCTGACTGATACTATGACTGTGGTCAGTAGGTAGAGAGAGCTTCTCCTGCCTCTGTACTCTGCCCTGGTGAGGCCACATCTGGCTACTCTGACTTGGAAGTGAATGAATGGATGCAGAATTCCTGGGTCCTTCCAGCATGGAGCCGACATGGCTTGGCTGACTTTGGGTTTGGTAGTTAAAAATAACTCTGTAGGGCTTAGGCATCAAATCCAACTGGAAAGCTGAGGATAAGAATCACAAAACATACACTTGGACCCTAGAAAATTCTCTGCTAATACCTAGCTGCAGAAAGGAAGGTTGTAATTGATGAGTCTGTTTATTTTTGGGCTGTAAAACACACATTTGAGTTTTCTCAAGTTCCCTGAACCTACTTTCCTGGAATCCCCAGTAACATAAACACTATTTGTCCTTCTTTGCCTCAAAAATGGGCTCTGCAGAGTGCTCCTCTGCATGTTCTGAACTCCCCAGCTAAAAATAGCTTGAAAGCAAAAAGAAAGCTCTTGCAGAGGCTCTGGAGTGACAAGAAAACAGCTAATTAGGCCTTGATCCAACCTGTCCTCACAGTCATGCAGCATTCCCTTGGGCCACTGAACTCTGCTCTGCCTTTGGGACGATTGACAGGCACAAAGTGAAGCAAATCTTCACCTCCCAGCAGTGTTTCATTTATTGCCTCCCCCCACCCCCAGCTTCTTAACATTAAGAATGTGTTCAGTGCTTTGCTGAATCTCAGTCCAGAGGACTTCTGTGTTCAGAGCTGGAGTTCTGTTGGCACTTGGAAATGCCACAGTGTCTTCTGGCAGGGAAGAAATCATTAATAGATGGATAATGGTGAAACACTGTGGGGGGAGACAGCACTTGGGTAACTTCATGTAAAATGGCAAGAAAATACAATCAGTGTGGCTGGCACAGCCCTGAGTGAAGCCATTTCACTCTTCTAATTCGGTGGGGGTTAATAATTTTGTCATCATTTTGATGAGTTCACTGAATCAGAGAGCACAGAGTGCCAGGGGCTGGCAGGGAGCTCCAGAGCTCACCCAGCCCAAGCCCCCTGCCACAGCAGGCTCACCCAGAGCAGCTCACACAGCAGCACAGCCAGCTGGCCTTGGGAGAGCTCCACACAGGGAGACTCCACAGCCCCCCTGGGCAGCCTCTGCCAGGCTTCTCTCACCCTCACAGGGAACAAATGCTTCCTCCTCTTCCCATGGCACTTCCTCTGCCTCAGCTTCCACCCCTGCCCCTTGTGCTGGCATTGGGCAGCCCCCAGCAGAGCCTGGCTCCAGCCTCTGGGCACTGCCCCTGCACAGCTTCAGCACCAGCAAGGAGCTCAGCTCTCAGGCTCCTCCTCTCCCAGCTCCACAGCCCTCAGCTCCCTCAGGCTCTGCTCCTCAGGAAGAGCTTCCACTGCCTGCAGCATCTTTGTGCCTCTGGGATGGACTCTCTCTGGCAGTTCTCCTTCCCTTCTACCAGTTCCTGTCCACCTGACTCCCTGATGATCCCATTGACCACAACCCTCTGACTCCTTCCCTTCTACCAGTTCCCGTCCACCTGACTCCCTGACCCTCCAGCCCACACTGCCTCCCTTCAGCTGCGAGGATGCTGTGGCAGGCAGTGTCAAATGCTTCACTGACATCCAGACAATCACAAGACAAAGGCAATTTCAAAAGCAAGGTCAACAAAGCAGCACTTCAGGAATCCTCTTAGTCAGAGCAATGCCAGCAAATCAAAGCAAGAGGGCAGCCATGGCTCAGGGAGTATGAGTCAGTGACTCCTAAGTGAATAACAGATAAACAAAGACAAGAATTAGAGGAACCAGATGGGCAATGTTGCTTTCCATATTAGGAAAGTTTTGCAGCTTTATAGTGCCTACAGAGATGCTCAAATGCTAATAATCACAGAGCTGAGAAGCCAAACACTGGGAAGTGGAAGTTTTAGTGGTACCATATGTGAGAGCCTCACTCCTGTTACCCTAATCAATGGGATGGATTTCCTTCTGGGGTTCCTTTGCAGGGGTTGCTTAGCCTGGAGAAGAGGAGGCTCAGGGGAGACCTTCTTGCCCTCTGCAACTCCCTGAAGGGAGGTTGTAGCCAGGTGGGGGTTGGTCTCTTCTCCCAGGCAGCCAGCACCAGAACAAGAGGACACAGCCTCAAGCTGTGCCAGGGGAGGTTTAGGCTGGAGGTGAGGAGAAAGTTCTTCCCAGCAAGAGAGATTGGCCCTTGGGATGTGCTGCCCAGGGAGGTGGTGGAGTCACCATCAATGAGGTATTTAGAAAGACACTGGATGGGTGTCTTGGTGCCATGGTTTACTTGATGAGGTGGTGTTGGGGGATAGGTTGGACTTGATGACCGCAAAGGTCTTTTCCAACCTGGTCAGTTCAATTCAATTCAATTCAATTCAATTCAATTCAATTCAATTCAATTCAATTCAATCCAATCCAATCCAATCCAATCCAATCCAATCCAATCCAATCCAATTCTACTCTACTCTACTCTACTCTACTCTACTCTACTCTACTCTACTCTACTCTACTCTACTCTACTCTACTCTACTCTACTCTACTCTACTCTACTCTACTCCACTCCACCCCACCCACCCTCCCACTCCACCCTCCACTCCACTCCACTCCACTCTACTCTACTCTACTCTACTCTACTCTACTCTACTCTACTCTACTCCACTCCACTCCACTCCACTCCCTCCACTCCCTCTCCACTCCACTCCACTCCACTCCACTCCACTCTACTCTGTTCTGTTCTGTTCTTCTGGCCTGTGGAACATTCACCTCCAGGCTACATTTGACTTTCCTTTGCTAAACAAAGGCCAAATTATGGAAGAAGGAAATTTACACCCAGAGGAGCTTCAGCATAGTGGACAGCAAGTGCCAGGCAGCCAGGATTTGTCCTCTGATGTGCTGCTGGTTTGTATCATAGAATCACAGAACTGTCAGGGCTGGAAGGGACCTCAAGGCTCAGCCAGCTCCAACCCCCTGCCATGGGCAGGGACACCTCACACCACAGCAGGTTGCTCACAGCCACATCCAGCCTGGCTGCAAACACCTCCAGGCAGGAGGCTTCCACCACCTCCCTGGGCAGCCTGTGCCAGGCTCTCACCACCTTCCTGGGGAACAACTTCTTCCTCACATCCAAGCTGAATCTCCCCACTTCTATTTCTTTTTCCCATGCCTGGGGGTTTGGCTGTGGGGCTTGGGGCTGTGGTTCAGGGGTGAGCCTTGCAGAGCAAGGTTGATGGTTGGGCGTGGGGACCCTGAGGCTCTCTTCCGACCTGAATGATTCTGTGAGCATGTCCTGAGCTGAGGGCAGGGTTTTGGTTCAGCCTTTGTGAGATGATTAGGAGGAAGCACTTCCCTGTTGGTGTGTGGGGGGTGGGGGTTTGCTTAAGAATGATTTGGAGCACTCAAATCTCCAGGAAAAAACTGACTCCACAGCTCCTGAATCCACTCTGTTGCAGGGAAGTATTTTGGTTTCCACAGAATTTCACAGAACCAAAGCACCTTAGAGGCTGGAAGGGACCTCCAGAGATCCCTGAGTCCAACCCCCCTGCCAGAGCAGGAATATACCTGATTTGCAGAGGGAATTAGGTCAAATGAGGTGATACAGCATCTTTTGGTTGTTCTTTGCTTTGACCCTAACACAAGTTTTACACAAAGCCTGATCTGCAGTGCAGCAACTTGCAAATATAGAACTCTTTCACCTGGGTGGGCAGGAGGAAGTTTTTAGAGCTTCCATAACCTTAAAAGCAAAGAGAATATTCTTTGGCAGAGTGGAAAACCCAACACTGCTCATTGAAACAGTCCTGGCAGGCAGGATGGGCCCAGGTGAACCTCAGGAGGCACAACAAGAGCAAGTGCAGGGCACTGCAGCTGGGCTGGAACCATCCTCACTGGCAATAGAGGCTGGGGGAGGAGTGGATGGAAAGCAGCCCTGAGGAAAAGGACCTGGGGGTGCTGGGGGGAGAAGCTGGCCAGGAGCAGGCAGTGTGAGCCTGCAGCACAGGAGGCCAAGGGCAGCCTGGGCTGCAGCCAAAGCAGCACTGCCAGCAGAGCCACAGAGGGGATTCTGCCCCTTGGCTCTGCTGAGACCTCCCCTGCAGGGCTGTGTGCAGCTCTGGAGCCCTCAGCACAGGAAGGACCTGCAGCTGATGGAGAGGCTCCAGAGGAGGCCAGGAGAATGCTCAGGGGCTTGGAGCAGCCCTGCTGTGAGGCCAGGCTGAGGGAGCTGGGGGTGTTGAGCCTGGGGAAGAGAAGGCTCCAGGCAGAGCTCAGAGCAGCCTGGCAGGACCTGAAGGGGCTGCAAGAAGGCTGCAGAGAGACTGTTGGCCAAGGCCTGCAGGGACAGCAGCAGGGACAATGGCTTCAAAGTGGAGCAGAGCAGCTTGAGCTTGGAGGGGAGGTAGAAGTTGTGCAGCAGGAGGGGGTGGAAGCCTGGCACAGGCTGCCCAGGGGAGGGGGTTGAGGCTCCCTGCCTGGAGCTGTTGCAGGGGAGGCTGGAGAGGGCTGTGGGCAAGCTGCTGGAGTTGGGGCTGTCCCTGCTGGGTGCAGAGGGCTTGGGCTGGGTGAGCTCTGGAGCTCCCTTCCAGCCCAGACCATTCTGTGATTCATTCTATGACTGTTGCCAAAGCAAGGGCAATGCTTTCATGAGCACCACCCCAGCATTATCAGTGACTGAGATAAATGTTGTGCTGGTTGTTTGTGTCCTGCTTCAGTCTGGACATCAGCAGCATTCACCACTGTGTGGAGAAAAGGACCCTAACTGTAAGCAGCTCTGCCCTGAGGAACCTTTCCTTTACCTGTGAGGAAGAAGTTGTTGCCCAGGAGGGTGGTGAGAGCCTGGCACAGGCTGCCCAGGGAGGTGGTGGAAGCCTCCTGCCTGGAGGTGTTTGCAGCCAGGCTGGATGTGGCTGTGAGCAACCTGCTGCAGTGTGAGGTGTCCCTGCCCATGGCAGGGGGCTGGAACTGGCTGAGCCTTGAGCTCCCTTCCAATCCTGAGAGTTCTGTGACTGTGCTCTGATCTGGTGGTTTGGAGAAGGCTTTGTCTTGTTGATCTTCAAAGTCAAGGCCAGAGTATGAATTGTTTGTGCACTTCATCTGCTTTTGCAGTGCTTTGCATGGTTTGTGGTTACCAACAGCAGCTTCCAGTTAGTGTTCTGATAATATTCTCTATTTCTATCCAGACCCTCTCTAAGGTCTATCTTTAATTGCTTTAATTAGTGTCTTCCCTCACTGCCCATCAATCAAAGACAAGTCTCAGAGCAATGAGAAGAAATCTTCTCTCCCTGTTTGGCTTCAATCACTCCAAAGTGGTGTGGGCTGAATTCTAGGAGTCTGAGAACCTCTAGGTGAGAGTTGGATGTCTTTGCCATTCCTGAGATCCTCTACATTAAATTGCTGCCCTCTTCTCCTTGAAAAGCTTAGCTGGCTGCTAGGACACAAGCTTGTCAAACAGGGTTGCTTCAGAGGGGATTATTTTGCACTCCACAAAGACTAATTGGTGCTCCTCAAAGGCCAAGGAAAGAATTCTGCATCAGGAGGCCTAATGCCTCCCAGGAGCATGGGGGAAAAAGTGGTGCTGGGCAGGTCTTCAGGGGAAATTGCTGAGCTTAAGCAGCGTGCAGGCTGGAAGAAGGGAGAAGCTGGAGGCAGTGACACTCACTGTGTGCTTCCTGCAGGACTGCTCTGCAGTGTCAGCCTCAGCAGTGCAATACAGCAATGCTCTGGAAGCTGATTCTCAGTTAAGATGTCTCTATGGTCATGGCTCAGTTCAAACAGCTTTCTACCTGCAGAACAGGCTCAGTGCTTCTGTTTCACAGAGTCACAGAGCGCCAGGGGCTGGCAGGGAGCTCCAGAGCTCACCCAGCCCAAGCCCCCTGCCACAGCAGGCTCACCCAGAGCAGCTCACACAGCGGCACAGCCAGCTGGCCTTGGGAGAGCTCCAGCAAAAGAGAGATTCAAAACCCTTTAGCTGTAGGGAAAAAGGAGAAAAAGCTACAACACAAAAGATAAGCAACGTGATCTTCTTTTCAAAGCCATAACTGAACACTTCCTCTACTCACAGTTTCCTGGGGAAAAGAGGAATTTCCCTTACCTCACAGCAGTGCAATCCCATGTGATGTGCTAGGCTGGATGCATCTCCCACCAGCCTTCTGCTTCCCTGGGACACAAGAGCAGATGTCACTGTGCACAGCTGGGATTCTGTTTCTTTCATGCTCCTCTGATTTGCTTTCTTGCAAGTGAAGACTTTATTTCTTATGTTATTTTTCCCCCTATCAACAGTATAATAAAATGGTTAAAAACCTCCATGGGCTCTTCTGCTGGCCGGGGGAGCTGAGGGACAGCCATTCCGCCACAGAGAACTCTCCAGGGAGCTAAGAGAGGTGCTCTGGTGGTCAAGAAGGCCAATGGCAGCCTGGGGGGATCAGAAGGGCTGTGGTCAGGAGGTCAGAGAGGTTCTCCTGCCCCTCTGCTCTGCCCTGCTGAGGCCACATCTGGAAGCTTGTGGAGCTCTGGGCCCCTCAGGTCAGGAAGGAGCTCAGGGAAGTGCTGGAGAGAGTCCATCCCAGAGGCACAAAGATGCTGCAGGCAGTGGAAGCTCTTCCTTAGGGGCAGAGCCTGAGGGAGCTGAGGGCTGTGGAGCTGGGAGAGGAGGAGCCTGAGAGCTGAGCTCCTTGCTGGTGCTGAAGCTGTGCAGGGGCAGTGCCCAGAGGCTGGAGCCAGGCTCTGCTGGGGGCTGCCCAATGCCAGCACAAGGGGCAGGGGTGGAAGCTGAGGCAGAGGAAGTGCCATGGAAGAGGAGGAAGAACTTTTCCCCTGTGAGGGTGAGAGAAGCCTGGCAGAGGCTGCCCAGGGGGCTGTGGAGTCTCCCTGTGTGGAGCTCTCCCAAGGCCAGCTGGCTGTGCTGCTGTGTGAGCTGCTCTGGGTGAGCCTGCTGTGGCAGGGGGCTTGGGCTGGGTGAGCTCTGGAGCTCCCTGCCAGCCCCTGGCCCTCTGTGGCTCTGTGATAGTGAACAAATTACATTTGGGTTTTATTTCTGTTCCCTGCTGATGGCTCCAATTGTTTTAATTCAATATGAAATGATGATGGTTGGAATTCCTGTCCTTGAATTAAAGGCTAACTAACCAATTCCTTTAGCTGACATCAATTATACTTCACTCAGGTGCAGGAAAGCTGAACTGAGCTGAACTCTGGCTCTCTTAAAAGTGGCAAGTTGTTATTGAAAGGGGAAGATTCCTTTTCCTCCTTAGGGTGCATTATTTATTTGAGAGGATTTTCAAGTAGCTCAAAATAGAACAGAAACTCTAAATGTGGAACCCTGTACCCCCACCTCCCCTCTAAGCATATGGTATCACTGAAAGAAAAGGATCTAAACAGAGTCAGAATGCCTCAGAGCACTGCCAAGGAGAGGAGAGGAGAGGGAGAGGAGAGGAGAGGAGGGATGTTTCCCTCTGTTCAGCACTTGTAAGCACACAGCTGGATTACTGTTTTCACTTTGAGGCTTTGCAGCGTGACAGAGACAGGTGAAAATGGTTAGGAGCCTGGAGTCTGTGTGAAGAACTGGCTGTGCTTTGACTGGACCAGGCTGCCCAGAGGGGCTGTAGTGTTTCCTCCCATCTCCACTGGGCATTGCCCTGCTCAGTCTGATCCATCTGTCAAACCATCTCTGCTGGGATCAGCAATGCTGTGTCCAGCAGCAGCAGGCAGGGGATTGTCCCCTGGCACTCAGCTCTGGGCAGCCCACACCTGGAGCCTTGTGTCCAGTGTTGGGCAGCTGAGTGGCAGAGAGCTGTGGAGGTGCTGGAGCCAGGGCAGAGGAGGGCAAGGAAGCTGGGAAGGGCCTGGAGGAGAAATCTGCTGGGGAGAGGCTGAAGGAGCTGGGGATGGTTAGTGTGCAAGAGAGGAGGCTGAGGGGAGACCTCCTGGCTGTCTGCAGCTCCCTGCAAGGAGGTTGTGCAGAGACTGCTGCTGCTCTCTTCTGCCAGGGCATTAGTGAGAGGAGAAGAGGGAAGAGCCTCAAGCTGCCCCTGGGGAGGTTCAGAGTGGAGCTTAGGCACCAGAGTGGTCAGGGCTTGGGATGTGCTGGGCAGGGAGGTGGTGGAGTGCCCAGGGCTGGCTGTGTTTGCAGGGGGTTTGGCTGTGGGGCTTGGGGCTGTGGTTGAGGGGTGAGGCTTGCAGAGCAGGGCTGATGGTTGGGCTTGGGGACCCTGAGGCTCTCTCCCAGCCTGGCTGCTGCTGTGATTCTTGTAAAGAAAAGAAAGGAAACTTCAAGGTAAGAAGATCCTTATGAAAATGTCAGTGAAGAGAAAATGTGTGTGGAAAAAATGCAGGTTTGAGGCTTTTCCTGGTTTGGGTGAATTGAGTGAAATCATAAACCTCCAGGACAATTAGTGCTCATTATCCACAGAATACCTTTTGATCCACCAGACCTTGATCCTTACAGGGGTTCTGGATGCTTGTCCCAAGGAGGGAAGATAAGGTTCTTGTAAAAGCAGGAAGATGCACTTACTGTGGCAAGCAGGAGCCCCGGGGCTGGCCAGGAGGGGCAGGCAGCTGCACTGCAGTAGAGGACAAAGCTTCACAAAGTGTTTAGGTTGGGGCTGAGAACCTTCTTTTCAAATGAACACTGCAACAGGACCTCTTCATAGCCTGACCCTCCGCTGACAGGCTCCTTTCTGCAGGCACAACACTGCTCTCACAGATTGCCCTAGGAGTTAAGCACTGGAAAGAGCAGGGGTCCCGGGGGAGGATCTGCAGTGAAAGCCTCTTTGCTGCCCACAGCTATAAAGTGCTGCACAATATTATGTCCTTTAAGCTTGAGGATGGCCAGGCAAAAAGACCCTCTCCTCTAAAGCAAACCCTCAACAAACCCCCAAACCAGTCCAAGGGGTGGCAGAAAATGAGAGATTTCCATGAAGCTGAGAATCTGATGCCTGGTGGCCTTCAAGAGCTTTGCTTAATGATGTGCTCAATATTGCCAAGTGTGAGCTGGCTGCCAGTTAGCTCTCCAGAAGCAGGGAGTGCCTAGGGCCATGCTGTGACCATACCAACTGTAGTCCTGACCACAGCATAGAAGCACAGAAGCACAGAATCACAGAATCAACCAGGTTGGAAAAGACCTCAGGGACCATCAAGTCCAACCTGTCACCCAACACCTCCTGACAACCAAACCATGGCACCAAGTGCCACATCCAATCCCCTCTTGAACACCTCCAGGGACGGTGACTCCACCACCTCCCTGGGCAGCACATCCCAAGGGCCAATCTCTCTTGCTGGGAAGAACTTTCTCCTCACCTCCAGCCTAAACCTCCCTGGCACAGCTGGAGACTGTGTCCTCTTGTTCTGGTGCTGGGTGCCTGGGAGAAGAGACCAACCCCCACCTGGCTACAACCTCCCTTCAGGGAGTTGGAGAGAGCAAGAAGGTCTCCCCTGAGCCTCCTCTTCTCCAGGCTAAGCAACCCCAGCTCCCTCAGCCTCTCCTCACAGGGCTGTGCTCCAGACCCCTCCCCAGCTTTGTTGCCCTTCTCTGGACACCTTCAAGTCTCTCAATGTCCTTCTTAAACTGAGGAGCCCAGAACTGGACACAGGACTCAAGGTGTGGCCTGAGCAGTGCTGAGCACAAGGCAGAATGACTTCCTGCTCCTGCTGGCCACACTGTTCCTGATGCAGGCCAGGATGCCATTGGCCTTCATGGCCACCTGGAACCATGTTTGACTAGGAGACATCTCCTGAAGATCCCAGAGGCTGAAAAAACTAAGGGATAAAATTACGGAGCAAAGGCTACCTAGAGTCAGTGGTGGTATAATTAAACCTGGTTCAGTACATGCCTGGTTGTCATGTAGATTTGACCTCCTAGAACAGAACAGAACTGAACACAGCAGAACAGAATAGAAAATGAAAAGAAAAGGAATAGAATAGAATAGAATAGAATAGAATAGAATAGAATAGAATAGAATAGAATAGAATGGAATGGAATAGAATGGAACAGAATAGAGGAGGAGCAGAGGGCTGGAGCTGCTCTGCTGTGAGGACAGACTGAGGGAGTTGGGGTTGTGCAGTCTGAGAAGAGAAGGTTCCCAGGAGACCTCATTGTGGCCTTCCAGGATCTGCAGGGGGCTCCAAGAAAGCTGGGGAGGGACTTGTGAGGGTGTCAGGGAGGGATAGGACTGGGGGGATGGAGCAGAACTAGAAGTGGGGAGATTGAGATTGGCTGTGAGGAAGAAGTTGTTGCCCATGAGGGTGGTGAGAGCCTGGCACAGGCTGCCCAGGGAGGTGGTGGAAGCCTCCTGCCTGGAGGTGTTTGCAGCCAGGCTGGATGTGGCTGTGAGCAACCTGCTGTGGTGTGAGGTGTCCCTGCCCATGGCAGGGGGTTGGGACTGGCAGAGCCTTGAGCTCCCTTCCAGCCCTGCCAGCTCTGTGATTTTTCAGGGTTTTGGTAAAAGACAGAGTTTCTGGGGACTTTTTCCTTACCCACCACCACGGGGCAGTGTTATCCAAGCTAACTCAGACTCTGTCTGCTGGCAGATACAGCAGCACCAGTGTGTGTAGTGTTTAGACACATAAACACCTGAACAGACTTGGAAGCTCTTGTCACTGGCTTGGGCAAATCCAGCTACAGAAAAAACAAGAAGAAGAAGAGGAAGACGAAAATCCTCTTCAGCAACAGCATTAAACCTTTTGCTTTGTGCTGTGTACTTTAGAGACCAACAGTGTGTTGTAACAAGGAGGCTTAGGTGTCCCCAGCTGTGATGATGATGGCAATGATGACAATGAACATCGTGTCCAGCAGCTGGGGATCAAGAAACAATAAAGCCAGACTCGTTCAAACTCATCCTAGGAAGTTAATGTAGAGAGGTGTGGGGAGGGGGAGCCGGCAGAGATGACAACAGGCACAAGGTTCTGGAGCCAGATAAGCTGTGGACTCAGTAGGTTGAAAACAAATTACATCAGATTGTAGCAGGTTGGTTTGTATGCACCTGAGAGTTTTGATGACACCAATGAGGCCTTTGTGGAAAGGAAAGGGGAGTTTTGTCACAGGATCAGAGGAAGTTAGGGGTTGGAAGGGACATCCAGAGAACATCCAGTCCAAGCCCTGCTCTAGCAGGAGCAGAGAATCCAGCACAGGGCACACAGGAACACATCCAGACAGGGCTGGGAAGGCTCCAGAGAAGGAGACTCCACAACCTCTCTGGGCAGCCTGCTCCAGGGCTCCCTCACCCTCACACCAAAGAACTTTCTCCTCCTGGGCAGCTGAAACCTTCTCTGCTCAAGTTTGTCTCCATTGCTCCTTGGCTTCTTGCTGTGCAGCACCCACAAGAGCTTGGCCCCCTCCCCTTGACCCCCAGCCCTCAGCTCCTGAGAGACATTGATCAGATCCCTCTCAGCCTTCTCCTCTCCAGACTCAACAGCCCCAGGGCTCTCAGTCTCTCTTCCCAGGGGAGATGCTCAAGTCCCCTAAGCATCCTCCTGCCTCTGCCTTGGACTCTCTCCAGCAGCTCTCTGTCTCTCTTCAGCTGGGGAGCCCCAAACTGGACACAGGATTGCAGCTGTGCTCTCAGCAGGGCAGAGCAGAGGGGCAGCAGAACCTCCCCAGCCCTGCTGGCCACACTTCCCTTGCTGCCCCCCAGGCTCCCCTTGGCTCTCTTGGCCCCCAGGGCACATTGCTGTCCCCTGCACAACTTGCTGCCCCCCAGCCCTCCAAGGTCTTTCTCCATGGAGCTGCTCTCCAGCAGGGCAGCCTCTGACCTGTCCTGGTGCCTGCTGCTGTTCCTCCCCAGATGCAGGACCCTGCTCTTGTCCCTGTTGCACTCCCTGAGGTTTGCCTGCAGGCAGCTCTCAGCCTGCCCAGCTCTGCTTGGGTGCCAGCATAGCCTGAGGGGTGTCAGCCACCTCCTTCCCCCCACCAGTTTTGTATTTAGTTCAATATTAACATTAAAAATTGGTTTAAAACTAGGAGAAAACTTAAACCTATTTGTCTCTCACAAAGGAAGCAGCTTGGTGATGCTCAGGACACTTCTCTCAATCTCATCTCTTTCTGACTGGATTCCCCTGCTGCTGCTGACTTCAGTTTCTGTGCTGTGTGTTTTCCTCTTTGCTCCTCACAGCTCCAGATAGGATGAGAGCTGCTCTGGTGAGAGCTGACTGCTGAAAGAAGGCTGTCAGCTGTGCAGTCACATTTAATTTATCACACAGGAAGAAGGCAGTGCTTGCCCAGCTGATCAGGGAGTAGGTTTAGGACCCTGCTAATTTGTGGCCTGCTGAGGAATTGACAGGTTGGCAAAACAATGTCATTGTTTGAAAAGCAGAGAAGCTGAGCCAGGTTTTGTTTTGGTTTTTTTCTTCAAATAAACTGTGGATAATAATCACAGAGTCACCGAGGCTGGAGCAGACCTCTGAGCTCATCCAGCCCAGCCTGTGACCCAACACCACCACACCAACCACCCCATGGCACCAAGGGCCACATCCAGTCCTGCCTGAAACACCTCCAGGCACAGCGACTCCACCACCTCCCTGGGCAGCCATCCCAGTGCCTAATTCCCCTTGCCAGCAGGAAGTGCTTCCTAAAATGAGATGGGCAAGAAAGCTGGGGAGGGGTCTGGAGCACAGCCCTGTGGGGAGAGGCTGAGGGAGCTGGGGTTGCTTAGCCTGCAGAAGAGGAGGCTCAGGGCAGACCTCATTGCTCTCTCCAACTCCTTGAGGGGAGGTTGTAGCCAGGTGGGGGTTGGTCTCTTCTCCCAGGCAGCCAGCACCAGAACAAGAGGACACAGCCTCAAGCTGTGCCAGGGGAGGTTCAGGCTGGAGGTGAGGAGAAGTTCTTCCCAGCAAGAGAGATTGGCCCTTGGGATGTGCTGCCCAGGGAGGTGGTGGAGTCACCATCCCTGGAGGTGTTTAGGAGGAGCCTGGATGAGGCACTTGGTGCCATGGTTGAGTTGATCAGATGGTGCTGGGTGATAGGTTGGACTGGATGATCTCTGAGGTCTTTCCCAACCTGCTTAATTCTATTCTATTCTATTCTATTCTATTCTATTCTATTCTATTCTATTCTATTCTATTCTATTCTATTCTATGCTATTCTATGCTATTCTATTTTTATTCTATTCTATTCTTATTCTATTCTAACAGCCAACCTCCCCTGGCACAGCTTCAGGCCATGCCCTCTCCTCTTGGCACAAGCTGCCTGGGAGCAGAGCCTGACCCCCACCTTGCTGCACCTTCCCTTCAGGTGGCTGCAGAGTGTGATAAGGTCTCCTCTGAGACTCCTCTTCTCCAGGCTGAGCATCCCCAGCTCCCTCAGCCTGAATCTGTTTGATATTCTTGCCATTGGGATGTGCTGCCCAGGGAGGTGGTGGAGTCACCATCCCTGGAGGTGTTTAGGAATAGCCTGGCTGAGGCACTCAGTGCCATGGTTTAGTTGATCAGATGGGGCTGGGTGATAGGCTGGACTGGATGATCTCAAAGGTCTTTTCCAGCCTGGTTCGTTCTGTGTTCTGCATTCAACAGGAATGAAAAGCCAGGAAAAAAAGGGAATTAAGAGCATTGGTCCCAAAAGATGCTCAGCAGGCATCCTCCGCACAGCATTACCTAAGAGCAGGGCTCAGTGAGTCAAACTGTAGGGGTTTATAAATAGAAGAGGAAACACAATGCCTCCTTAATAATAGTCATTGCTGGGAGACGATAGCCCTGAGAGGCAGCTCTGTGGCTCTGGGAGCAAGAACGCTGCAGGGCAGCACAATTCAATTTGAATATTTTGAGGAGAAGCTCAGAAAGGAGAATTGAGGAGAGGAAAAAGGACTTCAGCCTTACGAGTACATTTTCTGGACACAGAAAGCCCTCAGACACTTCTGCCCCTTGTCCTCTCCCACAACCCAGTGGCAACGTTGACAACATCTATAAGGAGCAAATCAGTTATAGCTCCTGAGGTCATTTCAGTTCTGAACATATTCAACACACGAATTGTTGGTTTAAACATCAGGCCCCTTGGGGAAACTGAGTTTTTGCTTCTTATCCTTCTGGGGACAACTTTGGGGACTTGTGAAAACAAGAAACAATTAAATATCCATCACGTAACTCACAGAGCATCAGAGGCTGGAAGGGAGCTCCAGAGAGCAGCCAGTGCCAGCCCCCTGCCAGAGCAGCAGCCCCCAGGGCAGGCCACACAGCAATGCAGCCAGGGGGGTTGGAAAGGCTCCAGAGAAGGAGACTCCACAACCTCTCTGGGCAGCCTGCTCCAGGGCTCCCTCACCCTCACACCAAAGAACTTTCTCCTCCTGGGCAGCTGAAACCTTCTCTGCTCAAGTTTGTCTCCATTGCTCCTTGGCTTCTTGCTGTGCAGCACCCACAAGAGCTTGGCCCCCTCCCCTTGACCCCCAGCCCTCAGCTCCTGAGAGACATTGATCAGATCCCTCTCAGCCTTCTCCTCTCCAGACTCAACAGCCCCAGGGCTCTCAGTCTCTCTTCCCAGGGGAGATGCTCAAGTCCCCTAAGCATCCTCCTGCCTCTGCCTTGGACTCTCTCCAGCAGCTCTCTGTCTCCCTTCACCTGGGGAGCCCCAAACTGGCCACAGGATTGCAGCTGTGCTCTCAGCAGGGCAGAGCAGAGGGGCAGCAGAACCTCCATGTCCATATCCAAGATAAATTATATTTTAAAACCGCTGCAAACTGTTCAGATTGGATGTGGCACTTGGAGCCATGGTTTAGTTAGTCATGAACAGGTTGGACTCGATGATCTCAGAGGTCTTTTCCAACCTTACTGGTTATATGAAAAATAACAAACAGAATTCTTCGTAAAAATCAAAGGGAGGTTTGTCAAAACCAAGTTTCTGTCTTAAAAGCAAGGACATGGCACAGACACAAGACTGAGAAACCCAATAGTCAGAAACACAAGGCAGAGGCACACAAGGCAGAGACCCACAAGGCAGGGACTCACAAGGCAGGGACACACAAGGCAGAGACACACAAGGCAGAGACACACAAGGCAGAGACACACAAGGCAGGGACACACAAGGCAGGGACTCACAAGGCAGAGACTCACAAGGCAGAGACACACAAGGCAGAGACACACAAGGCAGGGACAGACAAGGCAGAGACACAGAAGGCAGGGACACACAAGGCAGGGACTCACAAGGCAGGGACTCACAAGGCAGAGACACACAAGGCAGGGACTCACAAGGCAGAGACACACAACGCAGGGACACACAAGGCAGGGACACACAAGGCAGGGACTCACAAGGCAGGGACTCACAAGGCAGAGACACACAAGGCAGGGACTCACAAGGCAGGGACACACAAGGCAGGGACACACAAGGCAGGGACTCACAAGGCAGAGACACACAAGGCAGGGACTCACAAGGCAGAGACACACAAGGCAGGGACTCACAAGGCAGGGACTCACAAGGCAGGGACACACAAGGCAGGGACACACAAGGCAGAGACACACAAGGCAGGGACTCACAAGGCAGGGACACACAAGGCAGGGACTCACAAGGCAGGGACACACAAGGCAGGGACTCACAAGGCAGGGACACACAAGGCAGGGACACACAAGGCAGGGACACACAAGGCAGGGACTCACAAGGCAGGGACTCACAAGGCAGGGACACACAAGGCAGAGACACACAAGGCAGGGACTCACAAGGCAGGGACTCACAAGGCAGGGACACACAAGGCAGGGACTCACAAGGCAGGGACACACAAGGCAGGGACACACAAGGCAGGGACACACAAGGCAGGGACTCACAAGGCAGGGACACACAAGGCAGGGACACACAAGGCAGAGACACACAAGGCAGAGACACAAGGCAGAGACACACAAGGCAGGGACTCACAAGGCAGGGACTCACAAGGCAGGGACACACAAGGCAGGGACACACAAGGCAGGGACACACAAGGCAGGGACACACAAGGCAGGGACACACAAGGCAGAGACACACAAGGCAGGGACACACAAGGCAGAGACACACAAGGCAGGGACTCACAAGGCAGAGACACACAAGGCAGGGACTCACAAGGCAGAGACACACAAGGCAGGGACACACAAGGCAGGGACACACAAGGCAGAGACACACAAGGCAGGGACACACAAGGCAGAGACACACAAGGCAGGGACTCACAAGGCAGAGACACACAAGGCAGGGACTCACAAGGCAGAGACACACAAGGCAGAGACACACAAGGCAGAGACACACAAGGCAGGGACACACAAGGCAGAGACACACAAGGCAGGGACTCACAAGGCAGAGACACACAAGGCAGAGACACACAAGGCAGAGACACACAAGGCAGGGACACACAAGGCAGAGACACACAAGGCAGGGACTCACAAGGCAGGGACACACAAGGCAGAGACACACAAGGCAGAGACACACAAGGCAGAGACACAAGGCAGAGACACACAAGGCAGGGACTCACAAGGCAGGGACTCACAAGGCAGAGACACACAAGGCAGGGACTCACAAGGCAGAGACACACAAGGCAGGGACACACAAGGCAGGGACACACAAGGCAGAGACACACAAGGCAGGGACACACAAGGCAGGGACTCACAAGGCAGAGACACACAAGGCAGGGACTCACAAGGCAGGGACACACAAGGCAGGGACTCACAAGGCAGAGACACACAAGGCAGGGACACACAAGGCAGGGACTCACAAGGCAGAGACACACAAGGCAGGGACTCACAAGGCAGGGACACACAAGGCAGGGACTCACAAGGCAGAGACACACAAGGCAGGGACACACAAGGCAGGGACACACAAGGCAGGGACACACAAGGCAGAGACACACAAGGCAGGGACACACAAGGCAGGGACTCACAAGGCAGAGACACACAAGGCAGGGACTCACAAGGCAGGGACACACAAGGCAGGGACACACAAGGCAGAGACACACAAGGCAGGGACTCACAAGGCAGAGACACACAAGGCAGGGACTCACAAGGCAGAGACACACAAGGCAGAGACACACAAGGCAGAGACACACAAGGCAGGGACACACAAGGCAGAGACACACAAGGCAGGGACTCACAAGGCAGAGACACACAAGGCAGAGACACACAAGGCAGGGACACACAAGGCAGGGACACACAAGGCAGGGACACACAACGCAGGGACACACAAGGCAGGGACACACAAGGCAGAGACACACAAGGCAGAGACACACAAGGCAGGGACACACAAGGCAGGGACACACAAGGCAGGGACACACAAGGCAGGGACTCACAAGGCAGGGACACACAAGGCAGGGACACACAAGGCAGGGACTCACAAGGCAGGGACTCACAAGGCAGGGACACACAAGGCAGAGACACACAAGGCAGGGACTCACAAGGCAGGGACACACAAGGCAGGGACTCACAAGGCAGGGACTCACAAGGCAGGGACACACAAGGCAGGGACTCACAAGGCAGGGACACACAAGGCAGAGACACACAAGGCAGGGACTCACACAGGGACACACAAGGCAGGGACTCACAAGGCAGGGACTCACAAGGCAGAGACACACAAGGCAGGGACTCACAAGGCAGGGACTCACAAGGCAGAGACACACAAGGCAGAGACACACAAGGCAGGGACACACAAGGCAGGGACACACAAGGCAGGGACTCACAAGGCAGGGACACACAAGGCAGGGACACACAAGGCAGGGACTCACAAGGCAGGGACTCACAAGGCAGGGACACACAAGGCAGAGACACACAAGGCAGGGACTCACAAGGCAGGGACACACAAGGCAGGGACACACAAGGCAGGGACACACAAGGCAGGGACTCACAAGGCAGGGACACACAAGGCAGGGACACACAAGGCAGGGACTCACAAGGCAGGGACACACAAGGCAGGGACTCACAAGGCAGGGACACACAAGGCAGGGACACACAAGGCAGGGACTCACAAGGCAGGGACTCACAAGGCAGGGACACACAAGGCAGAGACACACAAGGCAGGGACACACAAGGCAGGGACTCACAAGGCAGGGACTCACAAGGCAGGGACACACAAGGCAGAGACACACAAGGCAGGGACTCACAAGGCAGGGACACACAAGGCAGAGACTCACAAGGCAGGGACTCACAAGGCAGGGACTCACAAGGCAGGGACTCACAAGGCAGGGACTCACAAGGCAGAGACACACAAGGCAGGGACTCACAAGGCAGAGACACACAAGGCAGGGACACACAAGGCAGGGACACACAAGGCAGAGACACACAAGGCAGAGACACACAAGGCAGGGACACACAAGGCAGGGACTCACAAGGCAGGGACACACAAGGCAGGGACTCACAAGGCAGGGACACACAAGGCAGGGACTCACAAGACACACAAGGCAGGGACACACAAGGCAGGGACACACAAGGCAGGGACACACAAGGCAGAGACACACAAGGCAGGGACTCACAAGGCAGCAGGCAGGGACTCACAAGGCAGAGACACACAAGGCAGAGACACACAAGGCACTCACAAGGCAGAGACACAAGGCAGGGACTCACAAGGCAGAGACACACAAGGCAGAGACACACAAGGCAGAGACACACAAGGCAGGGACACACAAGGCAGGGACTCACAAGGCAGGGACTCACAAGGCAGAGACACACAAGGCAGGGACACACAAGGCAGGGACTCACAAGGCAGGGACACACAAGGCAGGGACTCACAAGGCAGGGACTCACAAGACACACAAGGCAGGGACACAAGGCAGAGCAGGGACTCACAAGGCAGAGACACACAAGGCAGGGACACACAAGGCAGGGACTCACAAGGCACACACAAGGCAGGGACTCACAAGGCAGAGACACACAAGGCAGGGACTCACAAGGCAGAGACACACAAGGCAGGGACACACAAGGCAGGGACACACAAGGCAGGGACTCACAAGGCAGGGACTCACAAGGCAGGGACTCACAAGGCAGGGACTCACAAGGCAGGGACTCACAAGGCAGAGACACACAAGGCAGGGACACACAAGGCAGGGACACACAAGGCAGGGACTCACAAGGCAGGGACTCACAAGGCAGAGACACACAAGGCAGAGACACACAAAGGCAGGGACACACAAGGCAGGGACTCACAAGGCAAGGCAGGGACACACAAGGCAGGGACACACAAGGCAGGGACTCACAAGGCAGGGACACACAAGGCAGAGACACACAAGGCAGGGACACACAAGGCAGGGACTCACAAGGCAGGGACACACAAGGCAGGCAGACTCAGAGACACACAAGGCAGGGACTCACAAGGCAGGGACACAAGGCACACACAAGGCAGGGACACACAAGGCAGAGGCACACACAAGGCAGACACACACAAGGCAGGGACTCACAAGGCAGGGACACACAAGGCAGGGACTCACAAGGCAGGGACACACAAGGCAGGGACTCACAAGGCAGGGACTCACAAGGCAGGGACTCACAAGGCAGGGACACACAAGGCAGGGACACACAAGGCAGGGACACACAAGGCAGGGACTCACAAGGCAGGGACTCACAAGGCAGAGACACACAAGGCAGGGACACACAAGGCAGGGACACACAAGGCAGGGACTCACAAGGCAGGGACTCACAAGGCAGGGACTCACAAGGCAGGGACACACAAGGCAGGGACACACAAGGCAGGGACTCACAAGGCAGGGACTCACAAGGCAGGGACACACAAGGCAGGGACACACAAGGCAGGGACACACAAGGCAGGGACACACAAGGCAGGGACACACAAGGCAGAGGACACACAAGGCAGAGACACACAAGGCAGGGACTCACAAGGCAGGGACACACAAGGCAGAGACACACAAGGCAGGCAGGCAGGACACACAAGGCAAGGCACAAGGCAGGACACACAAGGCAGGGACTCACAAGACACACAAGGCAGGGACTCACAAGGCAGGGACACACAAGGCAGGGACACACAAGGCAGGGACTCACAAGGCAGGGACACACAAGGCAGGGACTCACAAGGCAGGACACACAAGGCAGGGACACACAAGGCAGAGACACACAAGGCAGGGACTCACAAGGCAGGCAGACACACAAGGCAGGGACACACAAGGCAGGGACAGGGACACACAAGGCAGGGACTCACAAGGCAGGGACACACAACTCACAAGGCAGGGACTCACAAGGCAGGGACTCACAAGGCAGGGACTCACAAGGCAGGGACTCACAAGGCAGGGACTCACAAGGCAGGGACTCACAAGGCAGAGACACAAGGCAACTCACAAGGCAGAGACACACAAGGCAGAGACTCACAAGGCAGGGACACACAAGGCAGGGACACACAAGGCAGGGACACACAAGGCAGGGACTCACAAGGCAGGGACTCACAAGGCAGGGACTCACAAGAGGGACACACAAGGCAGGGACTCACAAGGCAGGGACACACAAGGCAGGGACTCACAAGGCAGGGACACACAAGGCAGGGACTCACAAGGCAGGGACACACAAGGCAGAGACACACAAGGCAGGGACTCACAAGGCAGGGACTCACAAGGCAGAGACTCACAAGGCAGAGACACACAAGGCAGAGACTCAAAGGCAGAGACCACAAGGCAGAGACACACAAGGCAGAGACACAAAAGGCAGAGACACACCAGAAAGAGAAAGCCAAGGATGAGAAACCCAAGACAGATGAACTCAAGGCAGAGACACAGGCAGAGGGAAACACAAGGACACAGAAACACAAGGCAGGCAGGCAGAGAAACACAAGGATGTGAAACACAAGGCAGAGACACACAAGGCAGAGGCACACAAGGCAGAGAAAGCACAAAGATGAGAAAGACAAGGCAGAGAAACACAGGGATGAGAAAGACAAGGCAGAGAAACACAGGGATGAGACAAGACAGAGGCAGAGAAACACAGGGCAGAGAAACACAAGGCAGAGAAACACAAGGATGAGACACACAGGGCAGAGGAACCCAAGGCAGAGAAACACAGGGATGAGAAACACAAGGCAGAGAAACACAAGGATGAGACACACAGGGCAGAGGAACCCAAGGCAGAGAAACACAGGGATGAGACACACAAGGCAGAGGAACACAAGGCAGAGAAACACAGGGCAGAGAAAGACAAGGCAGAGAAACACAGGGATGAGACACACAGGGCAGAGGAACCCAAGGCAGAGAAACACAGGGCTGAGAAAGACAAGGCAGAGAAACACAGGGATGAGACACACAGGGCAGAGGAACCCAAGGCAGAGAAACACAGGGCTGAGAAAGACAAGGCAGAGAAACACAGGGATGAGAAAGACAAGGCAGAGAAACACAGGGATGAGAAAGACAAGGCAGAGAAACACAGGGCTGAGAAAGACAAGGCAGAGAAACACAGGGCTGAGAAAGACAAGGCAGAGGACCAGCACAAGGCAGAGCAAGAAAGCAATGCAGCAAGAGCCATTGTGTCCTGCTGCCCCTGAGGAACCAAGCCCTGGCAGGCTCGCATTGTGGTTTGCACACATCAGAGGTTCTGGAATGCAGAGAGGTGCAGTGCTGCCAGCTCCCAGCAAAAAGCACAAATTAATTGGGCTAGACAGTGAAAAAAAAAAAAAAAAAAAAAAAAAAAAGGGGGGGAAAAAAAAGGGAAAAAAGAGAAACTTCAGATTGTCAGAGAGGAAAATGTGTTGCTCGCTCCTGCAGGCTGGATCTCTTGTACCATGTCTGTGGTACATATTTTCAGCTCAGCCTGAATTGCTTTTGCAGGACTGCCCTGGACAATCCATTTGTTTAGAAGCACCAAGACTTAAGTGTTCTCCAGAAGAATGAGCAGAGAGTGCAGGCTGGAGGAATGGGATTTCAGAAGGGCTTTTGGCTGGGCCTGGTGCCTTAGTCTGGAGTCACAGTGAGCAGCATCTCGGTGCTGCGCTGACACTGTGCCCAGGCCAACCTCAGGAGGCTCAACAAGACCAAGGGCAAGGTCCTGCAGCTGGCTCCAGGGCACTGCTATAGGCTGGGCAGGGACTGGCTGGAGAGCAGCCCTGGAGAAAAGGACCTGGGGGTGCTGGGGGAGGAGAAGCTCAGCAGGAGCCAGCAGGGAGCACTTGCAGCCCAGAGAGCCAAGCAGAGCCTGGGCTGCAGCAAGAGAAGTGTGGCCAGCAGGGCCAGGGAGGGGATTCTGCCCCTCTGCTCCACTCTGCTGAGACCACAGCTGCAGCTCTGGGTCCAGTTCCGGAGCCTCTGTGCCAGGAAGGATCTGGAGGGGCTGGAAGGTGTCCAGAGAAGGGCCACGAGGAGGAGCAGAGGGCTGGAGCTGCTCTGCTCGGGAGCAGAATGAGGAATTAGTGAATTTGCCAAGGGCACTCTATTATTTTTTTTTTAATGACTTACCACTCTTGAACTTGAAAGATCTGCTTGGAGCCATCAGATGGGCAGGGAAGGGAAAGGGGAAGGGAAAGGGAAAGGGAAAGGGAAGGGAAGGGAAGGGAAGGGAGGGAAGGGAAGGGAAGGGAAGGAAGGGAAGGGAAGGGAAGGGAGGGAAGGGAAGGGAAAGGGAAGGGAAGGGAAGGGAAGGGAAGGAAGGGAAGGAAGGGAAGGGAAGGGAAGGGAAGGAAGGGAAGGGAAGGGAAGGGAAGGAAGGGGGAAGGAAGGGAAGGGAAGGGAAGGGAAGGGAAGGGAAGGGAAGGGAAGGGAAGGGAAGGGAAGGGAAGGGAAGGGAAGGGAAGGGAAGGGAAGGGAAGGGAAGAATTAACCAGGTTGGAAAAGACCTCAGAGATCATCCAGTCCAACCTATCACGCAGCACCATCTAATCAACTCAACCATGGCACCAAGCACCCCATCCAGTCTCTTCCTAAACACCTCCAGGGATGGTGACTCCACCACCTCCCTGGGCAGCACATCCCAAGGGCCAATCTCTCTTGCTGGGAAGAACTTTCTCCTCACCTCCAGCCTGAACCTCCCCTGGCACAGCTTGAGGCTGTGTCCTCTTGTTCTGGTGCTGGGTGCCTGGGAGAAGAGACCAACCCCCACCTGGCTACAACCTCCCTTCAGGGAGTTGGAGAGAGCAAGAAGGTCTCCCCTGAGCCTCCTCTTCTCCAGGCTAAACAACCCCAGCTCAGTGACACAGCCTCTCCTCACAGGGCTACGGCAGCACAGCAGGAAGCACTCAGACAGGAGTCACAGAATCAGCCTGGTTGGACAAGAGCTCAGGGATCATCAGGTCCAACCTATTGACCAATACCTAACGTGACCAGTTCAACCCAACACACTGAATTTCCTTGATGCATTGAGAGAAAAGCCATGGGAAAGGTTTCCAGTGGAATGTGGCTAGAGAGGAAGCTCAGAACTTGTTGCCAACCTGAGGCTTGGCCCTTGTTTGCTTCAGGTTTGTGAGCAGGACTCAGAAGGCTCAGCTGGAGGCTCAGCTGGAGGCTCTCTGTGGCTCAAAGGAGAAAATGGCAGAAATCAGTCATCAAAAATGTTGGTCCTGACAATTCTCATCTCAAAGGTCAGGCCATGAGAAAAGATTTTGTAATCTAGGTGCAAGAAAAACTTGGATTAGAAATGAGACCATGCTGAGAGTTTGCAGCCAGCCCCTCCCCTGGGCAGCAGGGACTGAGATGTAGAGATGCTAAAACTCTCCATTGAAATGAGAGGACAGACTGAGGGAGTTGGGGTTGTGCAGGCTGGAGAGGAGAAGGCTCCCAGGAGACCTTATTGTGGCCTTCCAGGATCTGAAGGGGGCTACAGGAAAGCTGGGGAGGGACTTTTGAGGGTGTCAGGGAGGGATAGGACTGGGGGGATGGAGCAAAACTAGAAGTGGGGAGATTGAGATTGGCTGTGAGGAAGAAGTTGTTCCCCAGGAGGGTGGTGAGAGCCTGGCACAGGCTGCCCAGGGAGGTGGTGGAAGCCTCATCCTTGGAGGTGTTTGCAGCCAGGCCCTGAGGGTTTCTGTCATTCCATGATAAGGGATAGAAATAAAGGAAGGGTTGGAATAAGGGAAGAAGGGGAGTAAGGGCTAGCAAGGACCAGATAAACTCTCTTCAGCTATATCTATGCCAAGGAATAACATTTTATCTCCCAAAGTTCACCTTCATTAAAAAATGATTTAAAACCATGAGCAGGCATTGAAGTGGATTTGTGCTGCATTCCTGCCCAGGCTGAGACAGCACTGACAGTGCCCTTCAGTCAGAGAATCATAGGATCACAGAACTGCCAGGGCTGGAAGGGAGCTCAAGGCTCAGCCAGTTCCAACCCCCTGCCATGGGCAGGGACACCTCACACCACAGCAGGTTGCTCACAGCCACCTCCAGCCTGGCTGCAAACACCTCCAGGCAGGAGGCTTCCACCACCTCCCTGGGCAGCCTGTGCCAGGCTCTCACCACCCTCCTGGGGAACAACTTCTTCCTCACAGCCAATCTCAATCTCCCCATTTCTAGTTTTGCTCCATCCCCCAGTCCTATCCCTCCCTGAGACCCTCCAAAGTCCCTCCCCAGCTTTCTTGGAGCCCCCTGCAGATCCTGGAAGGCCACAATGAGGTCTCCTGGGAGCCTTCTCCTCTCCAGCCTGCATGACCCCAACTCTCTCAGCCTGTCCTCAGAGCAGAGCAGCTCCAGCCCTCTGCTCCTCCTCGTGGCCCTTCTCTGGACACCTTCCAGCCCCTTCAGAGCCTTCCTGTAATGGTAATGTGGAACCTTCTGTGTTCTAGCTTGTCCCTCTTGATCCTTGTCCTATCACTGGGCACCACCAAAATGAGCCTGGCACCTTCCTCAGCTATTGATAGACATTGATCAGATCCCTCTCAGCCTTCTCCTCTCCAGACTGAACAGCCCCAGGGCTCTGTCTTTCTTCACAGGGGAGATGCTGCAGCCTCAGGAACTTCCCAACCAAAGTCCCTAGGAAACATCACCAGACAGGCAGCTGCAGGCTGCTGGGGCTGCAGGTTTTGCTGCTGGGCACAAGTGGCTCTGCAGCTCTCACATCCATCTGAGCTGAATCTGCTTTGGGCTGCAGCTGGCCTGTGTGCTTGAGGAAGTTCCTTCTCCACCAGATGGGAATAATTTCTTATGCCAAGCATTTCAAAGAGTCAGGCACTCCCTGACAGACACATGCTCACTGCATGGCCACCATCTGCACTCCTGCCTGCAGAGCACTGCCAAAACCATTCCCTGGCCTGCCTTAAATTACCAGGAGGAACTCAACTTTGGGTCCAGAAGGCAGCACAGAGAGGGACTTCCACAGATTGCTCTCAGCACATCCTACCAAGTTTGACACTGCACAGGATTTTAAAGCCTGGGTGCTCAAGAGTTAGCAGCAGCTCTCTAAAGTCTTTCCTCAGAGCTGGGTGCATTAATGGGCTGCATTCAGAGGAGTGTGGGCAGCAGGGCCAGGGAGGTTCTCCTCCCCCTCTGCTCTGCCCTGCTGAGACCTCCCCTGGAATATTGCAGCCAGCTCTGGGCTGCCCAGCTCAGGAGGGACAGGGATCTGCTGGAGAGAGTCCAAGGAGGCTCCAAGGCTGCTGAAGGGACTGCAGCACTGCCTGGGGAGGAGAGGCTGAGAGCCCTGGGGCTGTTGAGTCTGGAGAGCAGAAGGCTGAGAGGGATCTGATCAATGTCCATCAAGAGCTGAGGGCTGGGGGCAGGAGGGAGGGGACAGGCTCTGCTCAGCTGCAGCCTGGGATAGGACAAGGGGCAGTGGATGGAAACTGCAGCACAGGAGGTTCCAGCTCAGCAGGAGGAGGAACTTCTGCCCTGGGAGGCTCCCAGAGGCCTGGAGCAGGCTGCCCAGAGAGGTTGTGGAGTCTCCTTCTCTGGAGCCTTCCCAGCCCTGTCTGGATGTGTTCCTGTGTGCCCTGTGCTGGATTCTCTGCTCCTGCTCTGGCAGGGGCTTGGACTGGATGACCTCTTTGGTTGCCTTCCTACCCCTGACATCCTGTGAGGCTGTGAGATGTGCTCAATCCCTAATGGTAGCCAAAATCTCTCCTTCTGCAATTCAGAGCTGTCACTGAGTGCAAGAAAGTGCAGGAAGCACCATAAATCTTTCTGAATTCCATGCTGTCATTGTAGGATTCTTTAATCCCATGTGCTGAGTGCAGCTCAGCTCCCAGCCATGCACCAGGAGCACAATGCTACAGGGATTGTGTGTACCACAGAGCTAATCCATGCACAAAGCGTTTTACACACCACAAAGCCAGCCTTGCATTTCGAGGACAGGCTGAGGGAGCTGGGGGTGTTCAGCCTGGAGAAGAGGAAGCTGCAGGCTAGTAAGGACCTCCAAAGACCAGTCTGACCTCCCTACACTCAGCTGGGACATCCTCCACTGGGGTTGCCCACAGCCCTCTCCAGCCTCCCCTGCAACAGCTCCAGGCAGGGAGCCTCAACCCCCTCCCTGGGCAGCCTGTGCCAGGCTTCCACCCCCTCCTGCTGCACAACTTCTTCCTCCCCTCCAAGCTCAAGCTGCTCTGCTCTCCTTTGAAGCCATTGTCCCTGCTGCTGTCCCTGCAGGCCTTGGCCAACAGTCTCTCTGCAGCCTTCCTGCAGCCCCTTCAGGTCCTGCCAGGCTGCTCTGAGCTCTGCCTGGAGCCTTCTTTTCTCCAGGCTCAACACCCCCAGCTCCCTCAGCCTGGCCTCACAGCAGAGCTGCTCCAAGCCCCTGAGCATTCTCCTGGCCTCCTCTGGAGCCTCTCCATCAGCTGCAGGTCCTTCCTGTGCTGAGGGCTCCAGAGCTGCACACAGCCCTGCAGGGGAGGTCTCAGCAGAGCCAAGGGGCAGAATCCCCTCTGTGGCTCTGCTGGCAGTGCTGCTTTGGCTGCAGCCCAGGCTGCCCTTGGCCTCCTGTGCTGCAGGCTCACACTGCCTGCTGCTGGCCAGCCTCTCCCCCCAGCACCCACAAGTCCTTTTCCCCAGGGCTGCTTTCTATCCCCTCCTCCCCCACTCTACTGACAGTGAGGATTGTTCCAGCCCAAGTGCAGAGCCCTGTTGAAATTTTCCATCCTTTCTACCTAGAAATGAATCTTTCTTCTGCAGAAGTGCCCAGGGCAGGTCAAATGATAACCACTGTGCCCCATGAGCCTCATCTCTTCTTTAGCAGAAAAAAACAAACAAACATAAGAAATCTTAATCCCATTTGTCAGCAATATGCTGCTGGGTGAGGCTGAGTCTCTCAAATCAAAAGCTGGATAAGGGAAGCATGATAGGAAAATGATGATCCCATAAATATTTATGTTGTAATGACATTGCTCTTTGCACAGAGCTTTGCCAGCTGCTCCTTAAAGGGATTGGAAGGAAAGTGTCTTTCCTTTGTGCTTTAGAATCCATATGGTGGCCAGCAGAGCCAGGGAGGTTCTGCTCCCCCTCTGCTCTGCCCTGCTGAGACCTCACCTGGAATATTGCAGCCAGCTCTGGGCTGCCCAGCTCAGGAGGGACAGAGACCTGATGGAGAGAGTCCAAGGGAGGCTCCAAGGCTGCTGAAGGGACTGCAGCACTGCCTGGGGAGGAGAGGCTGAGAGCCCTGGGGGCTGTTGAGTCTGGAGAGGAGAAGGCTGAGAGGGATCTGATCAATGTCCATCAAGAGCTGAGGGCTGGGGGGCAGGAGGGAGGGGAGATTGAGATTGGATGTGAGGAAGAAGTTGTTCCCCAGGAGGGTGGTGAGAGCCTGGCACAGGCTGCCCAGGGAGGTGGTGGAAGCCTCCTGCCTGGAGGTGTTTGCAGCCAGGCTGGAGGTGGCTGTGAGCAACCTGCTGTAGTGTAGTGGCAGGGGGTTGGGACTGGCTGAGCCTTGAGGTCCCTTCCAGCCCTGAGAGTTGTGTGATCTGCTAGAGGGATCTGGGCTGCTGTGTGAGAGGATGTGAAGCTTTCTGATGACCTTCTAAGCTAGGGCTCATGCAAGAGTGAATCTGCACAGGGGTGCAGCAGGGCTCAGTTGTCTCCCTTGTTGTGTGACCAGCTTGATGCCTGTGTGTTCCCAGAGACCTGGGAGAAAGAATTGTCCCCAGCAGACAGTCCTGAGCCAGCTGAAAAGCAGAGGAGCTCCACCTGAGAGGTCCCAGCTCACAGGAATGATTGCAGCTCCAGGGAGAATCCTGCTGGAAGCCGAGTGCTAGGCTGGGACAGGCTAAAGAGCAGCTCTCCAGCCAAGCTCTTGAGAAACATGTTCCAACTTAGGAACAACTGCAGGGCAGCAAAGGTGTTGGCTCCTGTCTTGCAGCACACCTCACGTGTCAGGTCTCAGCAGAGAGGTTGAGGCACTTGTGTTGGATCTGCGCTGCCTGGCACACGGCACACCCGAGAGCCAGACCCCAGGAGCAGAGCAAGGCTGGCCAGGGAGAGCCAAAGGTGGCTGCCAGCAGGGCCTGCAAGTCAGAACCTGGACTTAGCTGCTCCTTGCAGCCAGGCTTCTGCTGCTGCTTTCTCCTCTCTGTGTGGGCCTGGCTTCTACTGACACGTTTGTCAGCACTGAGCTCCAGACACCACCAAGAGACTTCATGGAACTGACTGTTTACACCTCTCTCACGTGCCTGCCGCAGCTCCTAGAAATGAAACCGACCTGAAACGATCCAAAGTGAAACAAACCAAAGTGAAACAAACCAAAGTGAAACAAACCAAAGTGAAACAAAGCAAAGTGAAACAAACCAAACCAAAGCAAAGTGAAACAAAGCAAAGTGAAACAAACCAAAGTGAAACAAACCAAACCAAAGCAAAGTGAAACAAACCAAAGTGAAACAAACCAAAGTGAAACAAACCAAACCAAAGCAAAGTGAAACAAAGCAAAGTGAAACAAACCAAACCAAACCAAAGTGAAACAAACCAAAGTGAAACAAACCAAACCAAACCAAAGTGAAACAAACCAAAGTGAAACAAACCAAACCAAAGCAAAGTGAAACAAACCAAAGTGAAACAAACCAAACCAAACCAAAGTGAAACAAACCAAAGTGAAACAAACCAAACCAAAGCAAAGTGAAACAAAGCAAAGTGAAACAAAGCAAAGTGAAACAAACCAAAGTGAAACAAACCAAACCAAAGCAAAGTGAAACAAACCAAAGTGAAACAAACCAAAGTGAAACAAACCAAACCAAAGCAAAGTGAAACAAACCAAAGTGAAACAAACCAAAGTGAAACAAACCAAACCAAAGCAAAGTGAAACAAACCAAAGTGAAACAAACCAAAGTGAAACAAACCAAACCAAACCAAAGTGAAACAAACCAAAGTGAAACAAACCAAACCAAAGCAAAGTGAAACAAAGCAAAGTGAAACAAACCAAACCAAAGCAAAGTGAAACAAACCAAAGTGAAACAAACCAAACCAAAGCAAAGTGAAACAAACCAAAGTGAAACAAACCAAAGTGAAACAAACCAAACCAAAGCAAAGTGAAACAAACCAAAGTGAAACAAACCAAACCAAAGCAAAGTGAAACAAAGCAAAGTGAAACAAACCAAACCAAAGCAAAGTGAAACAAAGCAAAGTGAAACAAACCAAAGTGAAACAAACTGAAACAAACCAAACCAAAGCAAAATGAACCAAACCAAAACAAGAGAAAAGAAACCAAACCAAAAGAAACCAAACCTAAACCAAAAGGTTTATTTGTATAGCCCAGGCACAGCAGCTTCTTGGGGGAATATGAGGCTGCAGAGAGACTGTTGGCCAAGGCCTGCAGGGACAGCAGCAGGGACAATGGCTTCAAAGGAGAGCAGAGCAGCTTGAGCTTGGAGGGGAGGAAGAAGTTGTGCAGCAGGAGGGGGGTGGAAGCCTGGCACAGGCTGCCCAGGGAGGGGGTTGAGGCTCCCTGCCTGGAGCTGTTGCAGGGGAGGCTGGAGAGGGCTGTGGGCAAGCTGCTGGAGTTGGGGCTGTCCCTGCTGGGTGCAGAGGGCTTGGGCTGGCTGAGCTCTGGAGCTCCTTTCCAGGCTGGAGCCTCCTTTTCTCCTAGCTGAACACCCCCAGCTCCCTCAGCCTGTCCTCGAATTCCAAGGCTGGTTTGGAGCAGCCATGGTATGAGGAGAGGGATTGGACTTGATGACCTCCAGAGGTCCTTTCCTTCTCCTGACATCCTGTGGTTATTTATTGAATATTATTGTCATTTTCTCCCCCCATTATATCCTTTAGCCTTCTCCATTCCATATTTAAGTTCTCTTGGATTTTCCTTGAAGGAAATTGCACTGCCTGTAGTTATTCCAGTGACAAGGCAGGAGGCAGCAAATGTTCAAGTGGAAAAAGGCTCTGCTGGAGAGCTCTCAGCTGACCAGGAATAGCTCTGCTGGAAAAAATCCAGGAAAGGAGAAAGAGAAAGAAGGAAAGGAGAAAGAGGGCCTGGTGCAGGGACTGTAAGTGCAGGGGCTGGGGGCAGCTGTGCAGCCAGCCAAGTGTCGGTGCCATTGGGGTGGAAAGCAGCCACTGAAAGCTGGGATGTGGCAGGGGATCAGAGATTGCTGCTGCTGCTGCAGCTCTGTGCAAGGCAAGGAGCAGCATCATGAAGCAGCTGGGCTCTGTCACACAGGCTTGGGGACATGCCCAGGTTGTCATCCAACCATTAAACAACAGGAAAGAATTCTGCCAGGGGGGAGAGTTTTGCCTGCCTTCATTATTCCCCTCCCTGACAGGGAAAGCAGGAATGAAATTCTTTATCAATGACCTGGCTGAGGGCATTGAGAGCACCCTCAGCAAGCTCCTGAGGATACAGAGCTAGGGGAGGGAGGCTGACCCCTGTCAGGCTGTGCTGGCAGCCAAGCAGAGCTGGACAGGCTGAGAGCTGCCTGCAGGCAAACCTCAGGGACAAGAGCAGGGTCCTGCACCTGGGGAGGAGCAGCAGCAGGCACCAGGACAGGTTAGAGGCTGCCCTGTTGGACAGCAGCTCCATGGAGAAAGACCTTGGAGGGCTGGGGGGCAGCAAGTTGTGCAGGGGACAGCAATGTGCCCTGGGGGCCAAGAGAGCCAAGGGGAGCCTGGGGGGCAGCAAGGGAAGTGTGGCCAGCAGGGCTGGGGAGGTTCTGCTGCCCCTCTGCTCTGCCCTGCTGAGAGCACAGCTGCAATCCTGTGTCCAGTTTGGGGCTCCCCAGCTCAACAGAGACAGAGAGCTGCTGGAGAGAGGCCAAGGCAGAGGCAGGAGGATGCTTAGGGGACTTGAGCATCTCCCCTGGGAAGAGAGACTGAGAGCCCTGGGGCTGTTGAGTCTGGAGAGGAGAGGGCTGAGAGGGATCTGATCAATGTCTCTCAGGAGCTGAGGGCTGGGGGTCAAGGGGAGGGGGCCAAGCTCTTGTGGGTGCTGCACAGCAAGAAGCCAAGGAGCAATGGAGACAAACTTGAGCAGAGAAGGTTTCAGCTGCCCAGGAGGAGAAAGTTCTTTGGTGTGAGGGTGAGGGAGCCCTGGAGCAGGCTGCCCAGAGAGGTTGTGGAGTCTCCTTCTCTGGAGCCTTTCCAACCCCCCTGGCTGCATTGCTGTGTGGCCTGCCCTGGGGACTGCTGCTCTGGCAGGGGCTGGCACTGGCTGCTCCCTGGAGCTCCCTTCCAGCCTCTGATGCTCTGTGGTGCTGTCAATTTCAAACCTATTCAGCAGATAAAAGAAGTCTGCCAAACATGATTAATATCAGGTAGAAAAAAGCCTTTCAGTGTCTTGCTGGCAGTGAGGGGTTTGGGGCATCTCTAGAAACAAGCAAGCAAACTCCTGAGATGCTTTAAAAGTCTATTTGAATTGGCCAGATGGAGAAGAGGCAGACAGGTCCTTGAGAGCCTGACTGGAAAAAGTGACTGACCAGAAAAAAAAATGAAACCTATTTAGTTCATCCAGGGCAAAGTTGAAAAGTTCAGCAAAAGGTCTGGCAAAAAAAATGTGCTGCATGAGTCAGAAATCTGAGAGAAAAGGGCAAACCAACCTGTGCCTTCTGGAGGCCAAACCTAGAAATGCCTTAAGTGAGTCTGAACTGTTACTACAGAGCTTCATTGACTTGATTGTAAAGCAAATTAAGTCTGTATTAAATTGGAGCTCTCACTGATGAAGTTTAGCCCTGCCCATGCAGCCAGCATGGATGGGGGGCACTGAGCTCCAGGTGCCACATCCAGTCCCCTCTTCCCATCCCTCCAATCACCTCCAGGGATGGTGACTCCACCACCTCCCTGGGCAGCACATCCCAAGGGCCAATTCCTCTTGCTGGGAAGAACTTTCTTCCTCACCTCCAGCCTGAACCTCCCCTGGCACAGCTGGAGACTGTGTCCTCTTGTTCTGGTGCTGGCTGCCTGGGAGAAGAGACCAAGCCCCACCTGGCTGCAACCTCCCTTCAGGGAGTTGGAGAGAGCAAGAAGGTCTCCCCTGAGCCTCCTCTTCTCCAGGCTAAGCAACCCCAGCTCCCTCAGCCTCTCCTCACAGGGCTGTGCTCCAGACCCCTCCCCAGCCTTGTTGCCCTTCTCTGGACACCTTCAAGTGTCTCAATGTCCTTCTTAAACTGAGGAGCCCAGACCTGGACACAGGACTCAAGGTGTGGCCTCAGCAGTGCTAAGCACAGGGCAGAATGACTTCCCTGCTCCTGCTGGCCACACTGTTCCTGATGCAGGCCAGGATGCCCTTGGCCTTCTTGGCCCCCTGGGCACACTGCTGGCTCCTGTTCAGCTGCTGTCAACCAGTCCCCCCAGGTCCCTCTCTGCCTGGCTGCTCTCAGCCACTCTGACCCCAGCCTGTGGCACTGCCTGGGGTGGTTGTTGCAAAAGTCCAGCCCCTGGCACTTGGACTTGTTCAGTGCCATCCTGTTGGCCTCTGCCCATTTGCCCAGCCTGGCAAGGTCCCTTTGCAGAGCTCTGCTACCCTCTGACAGATCAACTCCTGCCCCCAGCTTGGTGTCATCTGCAAACTTACTGCAGATGGACTCGATGCCCTCCTCCAGATCATCAGTGAAGAGGTAGATGTACAGGTGAGATCCTGTAAAGCTTCAGACAGACAACTGTCAAAAGCTACTGAGAAGAAACTTTGAGTCTAAGGTAGGACTGCAGCAGCTGTCCACAAAGTGAGCCTGCTGAAAATGCATCTGACAGATATATCTTTGTTTGTGTATTTCTATAGCCACAGAGTTATCTCTTCATACACATTTTATATTCAAATATTCACCTGTTTTGTTAGTTATATATTTATATTTAATGGTTTTTTAATGTTTTACATATACTTTGAATTAAAAGGTCATAAATAGTCTGCAGAACAGATAATTTTTGATCACTGCAGGCTCTTTGCTCAGCAGGATTATTGACTGTTGCTTTCCTTTATCAGTCTGCACCCTAATGACAAAAACAATTAAAGAATCACAGAGTGCCAGGGGCTGGCAGGGAGCTCCAGAGCTCACCCAGCCCAAGCCCCCTGCCCCACAGGCTCACCCAGAGCAGCTCACACAGCAGCACAGCCAGCTGCCCTTGGGAGAGCTCCACACAGGGAGACTCCACAGCCCCCCTGGGCAGCCTCTGCCAGGCTTCTCTCACCCTCACAGGGGAAAGGTTCTTCCTCCTCTTCCCATGGCACTTCCTCTGCCTCAGCTTCCACCCCTGCCCCTTGTGCTGGCATTGGGCAGCCCCCAGCAGAGCCTGGCTCCAGCCTCTGGGCACTGCCCCTGCACAGCTTCAGCACCAGCAAGGAGCTCAGCTCTCAGGCTCCTCCTCTCCCAGCTCCACAGCCCTCAGCTCCCTCAGGCTCTGCTCCTGAGGAAGAGCTTCCACTGCCTGCAGCATCTTTGTGCCTCTGGGATGGACTCTCCCCAGCACTTCCCTGAGCTCCTTCCTGACCTGAGGGGCCCAGAGCTGGACACAAGCTTCCAGATGTGGCCTCAGCAGGGCAGAGCAGAGGGGCAGGAGAACCTCTCTGACCTCCTGACCACAGCCCTTTTGATCCCCCCAGGCTGCCATTGGCCTTCTTGGCCCCCAGAGCACATTGCTGGCTCATGGTCAACCTCCCACCCACCAGCACCCCCAGGTCCTTTCCCCCTTCCCTGCTCCCCAGCAGCTCAGTCCCCAACCTCTCCTGCTCCCTGGGGGTGTTCTCAGTGCCTGTGGCAATAGCCTGTTAGCATTCAGCTCAATACAGCTCCAGTGACACCTTTCAGAAAGCAAATACTGACTGCTGAACCTTTCCCCCCTGTGGTTTCAGTGCCAGATCATTGTAAGGGGGCTGCATAGCCTTCCTCTTTGTATGTTGACATTCAGGTTCAGAGCTGGTTACACAGCTGAGCACCAAGGGCCAACACAAACAGCTAAATCTGGGATACATTAAGGCTCTAAAGGCACTGGGGCTGGAAATTGCAGCCCCTTTGCATGGCCATGATTTACTGTGGCTTCAGGTCTGGTTGAGAAATGTTATGCTTATCATGCAGAGAATTATGGTATTCACCATAATCCTGGTAATTTATCAAAGGAACTGAGAAGTTATTAATTACCTGCCCTGGAGAGAAGGACCTGCAGAAAGGAGTTTTCATTAGGTCTGAGAGAGTTGAGTTCCTTTTTTAATATTCATGTAGCTTCAGTCACAGAATCACAGAACAGTCTGGGCTGGAAGGGAGCTCCAGAGCTCAGCCAGCCCAAGCCCTCTGCACCCAGCAGGGACAGCCCCAACTCCAGCAGCTTGCCCACAGCCCTCTCCAGCCTCCCCTGCAACAGCTCCAGGCAGGGAGCCTCAACCCCCTCCCTGGGCAGCCTGTGCCAGGCTTCCACCCCCCTCCTGCTGCACAACTTCTTCCTCCCCTCCAAGCTCAAGCTGCTCTGCTCTCCTTTGAAGCCATTGTCCCTGCTGCTGTCCCTGCAGGCCTTGGCCAACAGTCTCTCTGCAGCCTTCTTGCAGCCCCTTCAGGTCCTGTCAGGCTGCTCTGAGCTCTGCCTGGAGCCTTCTCCTCTCCAGGCTCAACACCCCCAGCTCCCTCAGCCTGGCCTCACAGCAGAGCTGCTCCCAGCCCCTGAGCATTCTCCTGGCCTCCTCTGGAGCCTCTCCATCAGCTGCAGGTCCTTCCTGTGCTGAGGGCTCCAGAGCTGCACACAGCCCTGCAGGGGAGGTCTCAGCAGAGCCAAGGGGCAGAATCCCCTCTGTGGCTCTGCTGGCAGTGCTGCTTTGGCTGCAGCCCAGGCTGCCCTTGGCCCCTGTGCTGCAGGCTCACACTGCCTGCTCCTGGCCAGCTTCTCATCCATACTGTATTGGTAGTGAGTAAAGAAGCTCCTCCTCCTGCTGAGCTGGAACCTCCTGTGCTGCAGTTTCCATCCACTGCCCCTTGTCCTGTCCCAGGCTGCAGCTGAGCAGAGCCTGTCCCCTCCCTCCTGCCCCCCAGCCCTCAGCTCTTGTTGGACATTGATCAGATCCCTCTCAGCCTTCTGCTCTCCAGACTGAACAGCCCCAGGGCTCTCAGCCTCTCCACATCAGGCCTTGTCCAACTTGACCTTGACCATCAGGGAGGGGACATCCACAACCTCTCTGGGCAACCTGTTCCAGTGTCTCACCTCCCTAGTATCAGGTCTGTGCTCTTCACTGCAGAAACGTTTTCAGCACTCAGCTTGTTTTGATGGCTAAGGTGAAATAACTTCACTCAGAAGCTTTTTCAGAAGCCAAATGTCTCCTGCTGAACCTTTCCCCTTCTCACCATGCTTGAGCTGCCCTTTCCTGAGCAATCTATAGGAACTCTTAGGCTCTCCCAGGTCTCCAGCTCTGGCAGTCCTTGGAAACAAGAAAGGAGGTTTCATTGTGATTTTAAAGACTACACTGAAAAAAGAGCCATGGAAAATGTCAGAGGGGAAGTTTGAGACCTTGTGCTGCAGGGTACCACGAACAAAGTGGCTCTTGAGCACCTCCAGGGGCTCAGCCACCCCCTGGGGAGCCTGTTCCAGTGTTTGAGATCCCTTTCACAGAAGAATTTCCTCCTGATAATGAAAAGCTGGTGGGAGACGTTCAGGTTAATGTGGAGTAGTAGAGTGCTGCGCTGCTGAGAGGGCTCTCAGACACTGGAGTGGTCTGCCCAAGGGCAGTGGTGGGGTTACCACCCCTGGAGGTGTTTAGGCTGCATGTGGTCCTGGCACTTGGGGACATGGCTTAGGCTTGACCCTAAAGTGGGTCGTGGGCTGGACTGGATGATCTCTGAGGTCTCTTCCAACCAGATGTGATTCTGTTTCTGTACCTCCCTGCCAGGTGATCTCAGCAGGGCAGCAGTGAGAGCCTCTAGAAGTCAGGGCCCTTGCTCAGCCAGCTCTCAGTTTCCTTGAAAGTGAGGTCATTCCCCTGCCATCTGCTAGGAGTTAACTCCATCCTCAGCAGTGCCACCAGCATCCAAACCAGCTGCAAGAAAGTGTCTGCTGCTGCTTTGGACTGATGTTGGACTCAGTTAAGCGAAGTACTGAGCAAGGGTGCTCTGCTTTCCTTATTCCTTGCAGAGCATTTTTGCTCTTGAGGGCTAAGTAAATATTTTGGAGAGGAGATCCTCTTCACTGCCAAGAGCAGCACGTTGACTTGTGCAGCCTCAGCAAGGGTGCTGAGCACACCAGGCTGTGTGGTGCAACTGACAGCTGGAGGGAGGGATCCATCCAGAGGGACCTGGACAGGCTGCAGAGCTGAGCCCAGGACAACCTCAGGAGGTTCAACAAGACCAAGGGCAAGGTCCTGCAGCTGGCTCAGGGCAATCCCAGGCACTGGTACAGGCTGGGCAGGGACTGGCTGGAGAGCAGCCCTGAGGAAAAGGACCTGGGGGTGCTGGGGGAGGAGAAGCTCAGCAGGAGCCAGCAGGGAGCACTTGCAGCCCAGAGAGCCAAGCAGAGCCTGGGCTGCAGCAAGAGAAGTGTGGCCAGCAGGGCCAGGGAGGGGATTCTGCCCCTCTGCTCCACTCTGCTGAGACCACAGCTGGAACTCTGTGTCCAGTTCTGGAGCCTCTGTGCCAGGAAGGATCTGGAGGGGCTGGAAGGTGTCCAGAGAAGGGCCACGAGGAGGAGCAGAGGGCTGGAGCTGCTCTGCTGTGAGGACAGACTGAGGGAGTTGGGGTTGTGCAGGCTGGAGAGGAGAAGGCTCTGAGGAGACCTCATTGTGGCCTTCCAGGATCTGCAGGGGGCTCCAAGAAAGCTGGGGAGGGACTTTTGAGGGTGTCAGGGAGTGAAAGGACTGGGGGGAATGGAGCAGAACTAGAAATGGGGAGATTGAGATTGGCTGTGAGGAAGAAGTTGTTCCCCATGAGGGTGGTGAGAGCCTGGCACAGGCTGCCCAGGGAGGTGGTGGAAGCCTCCTGCCTGGAGGTGTTTGCAGCCAGGCTGGATGTGGCTGTGAGCAACCTGCTGTGGTGTGAGGTGTCCCTGCCCATGGCAGGGGGTTGGAGCTGGCTGAGCCTTGAGCTCCCTTCCAGCCCTGACAGCTCTGTGAGTCTATGAAGGGTTCTTTACTTATTTGTCTGTCTATCTATCTATCTATCTATCTATCTATCTATCTATCTATCTATCTATCTATCTCTCTATCTCTCAATTCCAGCCTTTTTCTAGGCATGACACTTGGCAGACACATATCAATGCAGGTTAAGGTAAGGACTTCTCCTTAAGACTCCTCAGAAAAAGAGAAATGTGGAGAATTGGAGCTCTTCACAGCCACAGGCAGCACAGAACCATAGAATCACAGCCACATCCAGCCTGGCTGCAAACACCTCCAGCCATGAGGCTTCCACCACCTCCCTGGGCCGCCTGAGCCAGGCTCTCACCACCCTCATGGGCAACAACTTCTTCCTAAGATCTATAGGCCCATGGAAGGTGGAAGAGCCCTTGGAGGTCATTGGCAGTGCCATGATTCTAAGTTAATTCCCCAGAAGAAGCCTTCTCCCCAGGCTGGGCTGGTGTTGACTGGGATCGGGAACTTCAGTCCTGTGGCAGTCACTGGAGTCAGAGTGGTGTCTGGATGGGATTTTGGTGAGAGAAGAGCTTGAAGAAGGAACTCAATTCTTTCCTGCCCACAAAGCTTTGGACCAGAGCTGGAGCCTGTTGGAGCCTGTTGTCAACACTTGATATCTTCTTTATGCCCAGCTTTCTGTGCAGTCCTTGTCACAATTACTCTTACATGGAGGGCTTGCAAACCCCAAACTGGAGTCTAGGCTTGTGCTTGAGACTGGGCAGCCTTCAGGGAGGGGAGTGAAGAGAAGTCTGGAGTCAATTGTGGTCAGCAGCTTCCCTTGGGTGGGTGGTTTCCTTGGGCAGAATTTGTTTTGAAGGGTAAGGTTATTCGGGGGAATGTATTGACTGGAGAACTCATTGCAACATCTGCTGCCTTGCCCTCAGAGTCAGGGAAGGAAGGTTGGGTTAGGCCAGTCCTTTGTGCCTGGCTTTGTGTTTGTTTGCTTTTTGGTTTTCCCCTGACCTTGGTTAAATTCAGCTCTTATGTTGGGGCTGGGCTTTGAGAACCTTCAGCCAGGAAAGGAGGCAGTTGGTGCCTGGTGCTGTGTGCTGGATTCACAGACCCACAGAACTGTCAGGGCTGGAAGGGACCCCAAGGCTCAGCCAGCTCCAACCCCCTGCCATGGACAGGGACACCTCACACCACAGCAGGTTGCTCACAGCCACATCCAGCCTGGCTGCAAACACCTCCAGGCAGGAGGCTTCCACCACCTCCCTGGGCAGCCTGTGCCAGGCTCTCACCACCCTCATGGGCAACAACTTCTTCCTCACAGCCAATCTCCATCTCCCCACTTCTAGTTTTGCTCCATCCCCCCCCAGTCCTATCATCCTCTACAACTGCCTGAAGGGAGGTTGTAGCCAGGCAGAGGTTGGTCTCTTCTCCCAGGCAGCCAGCACCAGAACAAGAGGACACAGTCTCAGGCTGCGCCAGGGCAGGTTTAGGCTGGAGGTTAGGAAGAAGTTCTCTACAGAGAGAGTGATTGCCCATGGGAATGTGCTGCCTGTGGAGGTGGTGGAGTCACTTTCATTGGAGGTGTTCAGGAGGAGACTTGATGGGGTGCTTGGTGTCATGGGTTAGTTGTTGGGTGGGTTGGATTGGTTGATGGGTTGGACGCGATGATCTTGAAGGTCTCTTTCAACCTGGTGTCTTGTCTTGTCTTGTCTTATCTTCCACTAGATTTAGAGTTAGGCCATAGAAGATAGAGGCCAGGTGACTTCCCTGTCTGAGGACACGTGGAGTTAAGGAGGAGACCTTTGTCATCACACTCCATGTGCTGTTTCCTCTCTCACCTGCAGAGATTAGTTCCTTAGTTCATTAAAAGCTACTAATTTGGTAGTAGCTAATTTGTATTTATATCACAGAACCACAGAATGGGCTGGGTGGGAAGGGAGCTCCAGAGCTCAGCCAGCCCAAGCCCTCTGCACCCAGCAGGGACAGCCCCAACTCCAGCAGCTTGCCCACAGCCCTCTCCAGCCTCCCCTGCAACAGCTCCAGGCAGGGAGCCTCAACCCCCTCCCTGGGCAAGCAGGGATCAGAAAGAAGTTCTTACTGTGCTTTTTGGACCACAGAGATAGTGCACAGCAGAAGGCACAGCCACGAGCAGCAGCTTGATTCTTATTGAAATGACCTGGACCTAATCCCTCAGACCTTTTGTTTTCCCTGATAACTTTCCCTGGATGAATGTTTCCCTCACATTTTATCACCAGTGCTGACACCTCTCACAGCTGGGAGCAGTCTCTTTTTTTCCCTCCTATCTTCACTTCTTCTCAAGTATTACACTCATATTTTCCCCTAAGCTACCTTGTGTCTCAGTCATGGGTTCTGTCCAATTAATTTGGCTTCCTTTCAGTTACAGACTTCATAATCTTCTTTTAGTTGTTCTTGAACCATATTTGCTGCATGAAGGATGCTTAGGGGACTGGAGCATCTCCCCTGGGAAGAGAGACTGAGAGCCCTGGGGCTGTTTAGACTGGAGCAGAGAAGGCTGAGAGGGATCTGATCAATGTCTCTCAGGAGCTGAGGGCTGGGGGTCAAGGGGAGGGGGCCAAGCTCTTGTGGGTGCTGCACAGCAAGAAACCAAGGAGGGTGAGGGTGAGGGAGCCCTGGAGCAGGCTGCCCAGAGAGGTTGTGGAGTCTCCTTTCCTGGAGCCTTTCCAACCCCCCCCTGGCTGCATTGCTGTGTGGCCTGCCCTGGGGGCTGCTGCTCTGGCAGGGGGCTTGGGCTGGCTGCTCTCTGGAGCTCCCTTCCAGCCTCTGGGAGGTTCTGTGGCAATGATTATTCTTACAGATCACTCCTACTAGGACAAGATTTTGGGTTTGCTCCCTTGGGCTTCTTACCTTGAGCTCAGGAGGTGTTAGGTATTAGGCAACAGGTTGGACTTGATGACCTCTCACATCTTTTCCTCCCTGTTTGATTCCATGCTTCTATGCTTCAGCTTTTCACCTCCATCAAGATGACTGCAAGAAGAGTGAGGCCCCTCCCAGGAGCTGCTCTGGGCACCAGAGTGACATTTTTTAGCTCAGCCTTTAGGAATCCCTAGCAGCCCAGAAGCTTCCCACCACTTATTTTCTAAACTTTCTTTTGTAAATAACAGAAGTGCCCTCAGAAGGAAAATATTTGTGTGTTGCACACCACAAACCTGGCCTCTGCCAGATCTTTTTTGGCTCCATTTGGTTGCTCTGCTCTCTCAGCAGAAGAGATGAATCATGCCATGGTTGCTCTTGGGTTTGGTTGGGCCTTTTTTTTAGCATTTCAGGCAGCAAACACGGACAGGACAGAATTTCAGATCTGTAGGCTGTTATGGAGCTCTCAGTGAGCTCTCAGTACAGGAAGGACCTGGAGCTGATGGAGCAGGTCCAGAGGAGGGCCAGCAGCATGCTCAGGGGTTGGAGCAGCTCTGCCCTGAGGACAGGCTGAGGGAGCTGGGGGTGTTCAAAATAGAAAGCATTTGCTGTTTTGCTTCATAAAGTTATTATTATGGCACTGAGTGCAGCCTCAGCAGGGTTGCTGAGGACACCAAGCTGTGTGGTGCAGCTGACAGCTGGAGGGAAGGATCCATCCAGAGGGACCTGGACAGGCTGCAGAGCTGAGCCCAGGACAACCTCAGGAGGGTCAACAAGACCAAGGGCAAGGTCCTGCAGCTGGCTCAGGGCAATCCCAGGCACTGGCACAGGCTGGGCAGGGACTGGCTGGAGAGCAGCCCTGGAGAAAAGGACCTGGGGGTGCTGGGGGAGGAGAAGCTCAAAGGAGCCAGCAGTGAGCACTTGCAGCCCAGAGAGCCAAGCAGAGCCTGGGCTGCAGCAAGAGAAGTGTGGCCAGCAGGGCCAGGGAGGGGGATTCTGCCCCTCTGCTCCACTCTGCTGAGACCACAGCTGCAGCTCTGGGGCCAGTTCTGGAGCCTCTGTGCCAGGAAGGCTCTGGAGGTGCTGGAAGGTGTCCAGAGAAGGGCCACGAGGAGGAGCAGAGGGCTGGAGCTGCTCTGCTGTGAGGACAGGCTGAGGGAGTTGGGGTTGTGCAGGCTGGAGAGGAGAAGGCTCTGAGGAGACCTCATTGTGGCCTTCCAGGATCTGAAGGCACCTACAGGAAAGCTGGGGAGGGACTTTTGAGGGTATCAGGGAAGGATAGGACTGGGGGGGATGGAGCAGAACTAGAAGTGGGGAGATTGAGATTGGCTGTGAGGAAGAAGTTGTTCCCCAGGAGGGTGGTGAGAGCCTGGCACAGGCTGCCCAGGGAGGTGGTGGAAGCCTCCTGCCTGGAGGTGTTTGCAGCCAGGCTGGATGTGGCTGTGAGCAACCTGCTGTGGTGTGAGGTGTCCCTGCCCATGGCAGGGGGTTTGAGACTGGCTGAGCCTTGAGCTCCCTTCCAGCCCTGACAATTCTGTGACTCTATTGTTATTGTTATTGTTGTTGTTGTTGTTGTTGTTGTTATCAAAAGCTAAAATACTCCAAGAGTTTTGTGGCATTTACAAACTGCCACACTCCAGCTGCAGAAGGAGTTTCCCCCCAGTGGCTATTCCCTTCCAGTGCTCTGTGATGCTGTGGCACTGTGAGCCTCAGCTAGGTGCATCCAGGACAGTGCCCAAAGCACAGGGGGTGAAAGGAAAATGGAAAGGGACCAGGGCAAGGACAGGGCCCTGTCTCTCACTCCACTTCAGAAGGTGGCACAGCTGCAGCCTGTCTCAAGTGTCTGCACACACAGAGATGCCCATGAGAAAGAAGTAGGAGGAAGTGGAAGTGGAGCCCCTGGGCAGTCAGATCTCAGTGACCTAACTGGAACCAGTGAGATGTGCCCCTGCAGGACCTGTGGGAGGGAGTACCAGCCACTGAGGCTACTTGGACATGAACAAGGATGAGACAAGAGCCATCCCTGTGGGTCCTTGTAGATACCATCACAAAGCCACCCTCAGTAATCTCTGGGAGGTCATAGCCATCACAGAAAGCCTCTTGGCAGCCAGAAAGAAGGCAAATGTCATACCCAGCTCCAAGATGGGCAAGAGTGAGGAGCAGGAAGCTCCAGGCTTACTCAGCCTCCCCCTGGAGACTGCAGGCTGAGCCCTCTGGGAAAAGGTTTGCAGCCACATGAAAGAGAGGGGCTGGGAAAACAGCCCCAACTCCAGCAGCTTGCCCACAGCCCTCTCCAGCCTCCCCTGCAACAGCTCCAGGCAGGGAGCCTCAACCCCCTCCCTGGGCAGCCTGTGCCAGGCTTCCACCCCCTCCTGCTGCACAACTTCTTCCTCCCCTCCAAGCTCAAGCTGCTCTGCTCTCCTTTGAAGCCATTGTCCCTGCTGCTGTCCCTGCAGGCCTTGGCCAACAGTCTCTCTGCAGCCTTCTTGCAGCCCCTTCAGGTCCTGCCAGGCTGCTCTGAGCTCTGCCTGAAGCCTTCTCTTCTCCAGGCTCAACACCCCCAGCTCCCTCAGCCTGGCCTCACAGCAGAGCTGCTCCCAGCCCCTGAGCATTCTCCTGGCCTCCTCTGGAGCCTCTCCATCAGCTGCAGGTCCTTCCTGTGCTGAGGGCTGCAGAGCTGCACACAGCCCTGCAGGGGAGGTCTCAGCAGAGCCGAGGGGCAGAATCCCCTCTGTGGCTCTGCTGGCCACACATCTTCATACACAGTTAAATTGCTTCCAAGGCTTCAGCTTCTGTAAGAACTCTCAGAGTTCTCTCTTAGGCAGCCTCATGCAGTGCAAGCTACTAGAGGGAGGTCTTCCCTCTTCCCATTTGGAATGAGCACCACCCTTACCTCCTCTCTGCTTTGCCTCCTCACTGAGGCCTCGTCTTGTTAAAACAAAACAGGAGAAGGATGCTTGGGGAAGATATGGGCACTGCTCATGGCTCTCAGAGGAGCTTAAACCATGGAGGAAATCCTGTCCTTTGCCTGGCATTTGGCTATGATATGCTCCTGAGGACTGCTGCCACTTCATTTCAACACAGTCCTTGCCTCCTGCCTCCCAACAGCAGCCCCAATCATGCAAGTCCCTGGGAGTCTGATTTCTGCTGCCCACAGGAAGCAGCGCAGGAGGCTCTGCCTGCCAGGAGAAAACTGCTTGCATAAGCCCAAAAAACAGCCATAAACCTTGGGCACAGCTGTGCCTGATTTCCTAAGCCAGCTGAAACTCCCATCCTGCCCTCCCAACCTCTCCAGCCATGGGGCAGACATCAGCAGGAACAGCGACTGAGAAACAAAGTCACAGAGTCACAGCACATCAGAGGCTGGAAGGGAGCTCCAGGGAGCAGCCAGTGCCAGCCCCTGCCAGAGCAGCAGCCCCCAGGGCAGACCACACAGCAATGCAGCCGGGGGGGGCTGGAAAGGCTCCAGAGAAGGAGACTCCACAACCTCTCTGGGCAGCCTGCTCCAGGGCTCTGTCACCCAAAACCTGCTGCAGTGTGAGGTGTCCCTGCCCATGGCAGGGGGTTGGGACTGGCTGAGCCTTGAGCTCCCTTCCAGCACTGGCAGCTCTGTGATGCTATGAAGCAGTGAAGTTGTTCTGCTCAGTGCAGACATCCAAGAGGAGCTCTGCCTGGCAGTTTCATCTAGTGACTGATTCTAATCCTGGTTTCCCAGCAGCTCTTTTCTCTTGGAGCTGCACCTGCTGAACAGCAGCTTTTAAGCTTCCTCTTCCTCAGGAACCTGCAGGAAGGAGAATCTCAGCTGGGTTACAGCTGGCTGCAATTTACTAGGGGAAAAGAAACAAACCAGCCAAGCCAAGCCAAGCCCAAACATTTTCTCTCTGCAAATAAACAAAGCAAGTTCCTGACTGCTCAGCAATTTCCCTTGGTGCATGCCCTGAAGATGTGAACTCTCCTGGACACACCCCAAGCCCTGCAGCTGAAGGCTTTCCTGCACAAGCCCTGTGAGGAGAGGCTGAGGGGGCTTGGGGGTGTTCAGCCTGGAGAAGAGGAGGCTCAGGGGAGACCTTCTTGCTCCTTATTGATCTGGTATGAGGTGTCCCTGCCCATGGCAGAGGGGTTGGAACTGGCTGATCCTTGAGGTCCCTTCCAGCCCTGACCATGCTGTGACTGAAACATTCTGTGTTTCAGAAGCTGAGGACAATGCTAAGCCTCAATGAAAGCCAAGAATTTGTTACCCCTCTGAGCCCTCCATAACATCTGACTTTAGATGTTTGCACCAAAACACCACAGCAGAGCTCCTCTGTGCTATTAGATATTCCACCAACAAAACAAACCCAAAGCACACTCAGCTCCATTTGGTTTGGTGCTCAACATGTCCTGGGAGTAACTTTCAATGAGCCAAGTCTGCCTTTGCTTGTCTGAGCTAATTATGACAAGACAAAATGAATCACCATGTGCCAGGCTGTAACACTTAATTGTCTGCTTTATAACACTGAATTGTGTGCTTTGTAACACTGAATTGTGTGCTTTATAACACCAAATTGTGTGCTTTGTAACACCAAATTGTGTGCTTTATGACACTTAATAGTGTATTTTATAGGATTAAGAGGATATTTATGTCTCATTAGAAGCAGCAAGAAGGGTTACATGAAGTACAAAAAGTCATCTGCAGTGATGATGGAAATCGATGCAGGACTCAGTCCCTGCTGTCTGTGGCCCTGGCTCCACACTCAGGAGGAATAGTTAAGCCACACTGCTAATAACACAGGCTCACAGGGTGTCAGGGGTTGGAAGGGACCTCTGGAGAGCTGCCAGTCCTAGCCCCTTGCCAGAGCAGAGCATAGAATCCAGCACAGGGCACACAGGAACACATCCAGACAGGGCTGGGAAGGCTCCAGAGAAGGAGACTCCACAACCTCTCTGGGCAGCCTGCTCCAGGCCTCTGGGAGCCTCCCAGGGCAGAAGTTCCTCCTCCTGCTCAGCTGCAACCTCCTGTGCTGCAGTTTCCATCCATTGCCCCTTGTCCTATCCCAGGCTGCAGCTGAGCAGAGCCTGTCCCCTCCCTCCTGCCCCCAGCCCTCAGCTCTTGATGGACATTGATCAGATCCCTCTCAGCCTTCTCCTCTCCAGACTCAACAGCCCCAGGGCTCTCAGCCTCTCCTCCCCAGGCAGTGCTGCAGTCCCTTCAGCAGCCTTGGAGCCTCCCTTGGACTCTCTCCAGCAGATCCCTGTCCCTCCTGAGCTGGGCAGCCCAGAGCTGGCTGCAATATTCCAGGGGAGGTCTCAGCAGGGCAGAGCAGAGGGGCAGCAGAACCTCCCTGGCTCTGCTGGCCACACTCCTCTGAGTGCAGCCCAGGACCCCCTTGGCCTTCTTGGCCCCCAGGGCACATTGCTGTCCCATGCAGAACTTGCTGCCCCCCAGCACTCCCAGCTGCTTCTCCTTGGGGCTGCTCTCCAGCAGGTCACCACAATCTTCCTGTCTCCTTCCTATGTTTTCCATCTAGTTTGTTTCAAACTGGAACTAGTCAGCAGGTCTGACACAGCAGAATGTGTCCAGAGGAGGATGTCCAAGAAGATGAATGGTCATGAGAGCAAGATTTATGAAGAGCAGCTGAGGTCACTTGGTTTTTTCAGCTTGGAGAGAAGGCTGAGGGGTGACTCCATCACAATATACAATTTCTTCATGGGAGGCAGTGAAGGAGGAGTTCTAATCTGAGTTGCTCACAGCCACCTCCAGCCTGACTGCAAACACCTCCAGGCAGGAGGCTTCCACCACCTCCCTGGGCAGCCTGTGCCAGGCTCTCACCACCCTCCTGGGGAACAACTTCTTCCTCACAGCCAATCTCAGTCTCCTCATTTTTTTTTTCCACCCCCCAGTCCTATCACTCCCTGACACCCTCAAGAGTCCCTCCCCAGCTTTCTTGTAGACCCCATCAGATCCTGGAAGGCTACAATTAGGTCTCCTCAGAGCCCTTCTCTTCTCCAGACTGCACAACCCCAACTCCCTCAGTCTGTCCTCACAGGAGAGGAGCTCCAGCTCCCTGATAAGAGAGTCATTAAGAGGGCAGAGGGAAGGTGCTTGGACAGCACAATTCCTGTGCTGAACACTTGATCTGCATTATTGGTACATTTCAAGGGACTACTCTATCAAGCCAACAATGTGTCACAGTCTGTGGCACAATCAAGCAGCTCTACAATTAATATCTTTCCTCTTGCACATCTGTCAAGGTCTTACAAAGCCAAGGGGAAAAGTATTCACAGAGGACATCCTATTGTTTGGGAAGGGAGGAGGCAGCTAACTTGAATTCAGCTATTTCCCAAGCAAGAATGCAAAACAGATGAGCAATTGGTGTTGCATAAAGACTTTTGCACGTTGCAGGAAATCAGCTGCTCAAACTGCAGGGCAGTTGTTTGTGCCTGCTTGCACAAAAATCACCTGCTGATGTTTCCCTGGGGAAGAGAAGGCTCCAGGCAGAGCTCAGAGCAGCCTGGCAGGACCTGAAGGGGCTGCAAGAAGGCTGCAGAGAGACTGTTGGCAAAGGCCTGCAGGGACAGCAGCAGGGACAAAGCAGAGCAGAGCAGCTTGAGCTTGGAGGGGAGGAAGAAGTTGTGCAGCAGGAGGGGGGTGGAAGCCTGGCACAGGCTGCCCAGGGAGGGGGTTGAGGCTCCCTGCCTGGAGCTGTTGCAGGGGAGGCTGGAGAGGGCTGTGGGCAAGCTGCTGGAGTTGGGGCTGTCCCTGCTGGGTGCAGAGGGCTTGGGCTGGCTGAGCTCTGGAGCTCCCTTCCAGCACAGAGCATTCTATGAGTCTATGAAATTTCACTACACCCCTTTAGAAAGGGGGAAGCAGAGGCTCCCATGAAGCCATCCATGACTGGATGACCTTTGGAGGTGTCTTCTGGCCTGGACCATTCTATAATTCAGAGGATCAAAGGATGGTAGGGCTTGGAAGGGACCTCTGGAGATAGAATCATAGAATCAACCAGGTTGGAAAAGACCTCAGAGATCATCAAGTCCAACCTATGACCTAACACCTAACACCTCCTGACAACTAAACCATGGCTCCAAGTGCCACATCCAAGCCTTTTATCAACATCCTCCAGTCCTAGCCCCTTGCCAGAGCAGGAGCATAGAATCCAGCACAGGGCACACAGCAAACACATCCAGACAGGGCTGGGAAGGCTCCAGAGAAGGAGACTCCACAACCTCTCTGGGCAGCCTGCTCCAGGCCTCTGGGAGCCTCCCAGGGCAGAAGTTCCTCCTCCTGCTCAGCTGGAACCTCCTGTGCTGCAGTTTCCATCCACTGCCCCTTGTCCTATCCCAGGCTGCAGCTGAGCAGAGCCTGTCCCCTCCCTCCTGCCCCCCAGCCCTCAGCTCTTGAGAGACATTGATCAGATCCCTCTCAAGCCTTCTCCTCTCCAGACTGAGCACCCCCAGGGCTCTCAGCCTCTCCTCCCCAGGCAGTGCTGCAGTCCCTTCAGCAGCCTTGGAGCCTCCCTTGGACTCTCTCCAGCAGATTCCTGTCCCTCCTGAGCTGGGCAGCCCAGAGCTGGCTGCAATATTCCAGGGGAGGAACCAGCAGGGCAGAGCAGGGCAGAGCCAGCAGGGCAGAGCAGGGCAGCAGGGCAGAGCAGGGCAGAGCAGGGCAGAGCAGGGCAGAGCAAAGCAGGGCAGCAGGGCAGAGCAGGGCAGAGCAAAGCAGAGCAGGGCAGAGCAGCAGGCAGGGCAGAGCAGGGCAGAGCAAAGGGCAGGGCAGGCAAAGCAGAGCAGGGCAGAGCAGAGAGCAAAGCAGAGCAGAGCAGGGCAGAGCAGGGCAGAGCAAAGGGCAGAGCAAGAGCAGCAGGGCAGAGCAAAGCAGAGCAAAGCAGAGCAGGGCAGAGCAGGGCAGAGCAAAGCAGAGCAGGGCAGAGCAAAGCAGAGCAGGGCAGAGCAGGGCAGAGCAGAGCAGGGCAGAGCAAAGCAGAGCAGGGCAGAGCAGGGCAGAGCAGGGCAGAGCAGGGCAGAGCAGGGCAGAGCAAAGCAGAGCAGGGCAGAGCAGAGCAGAGAGGGGATGATTTTATAATTCTCTGATTCTATACATCAGGGCTCAAGGGGAGTCACAGCAACTAGGGCACACTGAAAATTTTGATTTTTTCATCATAAGGAAAGAATTATTAGGATTAAGGGGAAAAAGTAGACAAAAATCCCAGTTTAGGGAGTTTGATGTTGAAAGATGAGAGGGACAGAGTGATCCTTGCTGTATCATGACCAAGCTGTGCCTAGGAAAAATCCTGTGAGAGATGCAAAACGTTGCAAGGAGATCCTGACCCACTGTGCTCATCAGCTTCTCCCTGGGTTGGCTTTTTTCCCCAGTAACTTTTCCCCCTGTCCTGTAACAGAAAGCCAAATCCTTTGCTTATTAACTGCAGAGGTTTAGGAGTGCAGGGAACTCTGTTTCTAGAGGAGAGACTTGTTCAGGGCAGGCATTACAGAGACAAAAGTCCTTTGAGTGTCTGAAATGAGGAACAAGTTTGCATTTCCCAGCAGGTCCTGTGTCTTTCTCACCGAGATTCTAGGCTGGGTTTGGGCTCTGGTAGGTGACAGGATTCAGAGAGAAATTCCTCTCACACAGAATCACAGAACTGTCAGGGCTGGAAGGGACCTCAGGGATCAGCCAGTCCCAACCCCCTGCCATGGGCAGGGACACCTCACACTGCAGCAGGTTGCTCACAGCCACATCCAGCCTGGCTGCAAACACCTCCAGGCAGGAGGCTTCCACCACCTCCCTGGGCAGCCTGTGCCAGGCTCTCACCACCCTCATGGGCAACAACTTCTTCCTTAGGTCAAATCTAAATCTCCCCTCCTCTACCTTTGTTCCATTCCCCTCAGTCCTGTCACTCCCTGACACCCTCTAAAGTCCCTCCCCAGCTTTCATGGTTTAGTTGGTTAGATGGGTGACAGGTTGGACTGGATGTTCTGGATGTTCTATTCCAATCTGGCTGATGCTGTGATTCTGTGAAGCAGACTCAAAGTAGGCCACAGACTAAGCTTTTGGGAATAGACTTCTGATGTTCTTCAGGCAGGCACAAAGACGACCCACAGAAGGTCTCAGGGGAGACCCTATTGCTCTCTACAACTCCCTGAAGGGAGGAGGTTGTAGCCAGGTGGGGGTTGGTCTCTTCTCCCAGGCACCCAGCACCAGAACAAGAGGACACAGTCTCAAGCTGTGCCAGGGGAGGTTCAGGCTGGAGGTGAGGAGAAAGTTCTTCCCAGGAAGAGAGATTGGCCCTTGGGATGTGCTGCCCAGGGAGGTGGTGGAGTCACCATCCCTGGAGGTGTTCAAGAGGGGATTGGATGAGGCACTTGGAGCCATGGGTTAGTTGTCAGGAGGTGTTGGGTATTAGGTCATAGGTTGGACTTGATGCTCTCTGAGGTCTTTTCCACCCTGGTTGATTCTGTGAAGATAGTCAAATGTGTCAAACCCAGACACAGCCTTTGCCTGAAATGTTACAAAATGATCCCAAACCAAACCACACACACACACAAACCAACAAAAAGTTGAATCAGATTTCAGCTTCAGAGAGGCCTAATGCCCAGCAGGGTGCAAGGGCACACCTCGGGGGGACAGGATGTGCCTGGGAGCGGGACAGCAAGGCTCAGTTCCCCCAAGTGCAGGTTGGACTCAGACGTACACAGCAGTAGCAAAAAGCTGAACGATTCAGCAGAGAGCGAAACCGAAGTGCAAGAAGTCGGTCAGGAAAGCAGCAGGAGCAGAGGAACAGTAGCTAGGAACTGTGCCCTGCAGGCTGGGAAAGGAAAACGTCAATGGCAGAGGAAATGCCGAGCCTCGAGTCAAGCCCTGCCGACTGTCAAGTGAAAGCTTCACCGGCAGAGGGATGTGTCTGGTGAGCTCTGGGACATTGCTGGTGCTTCAGGTCAGCCACTGGTTAAACACAGACCGCTGGCTGGGAGCTTCCTGAGCAAATAAGGAGGCAAAGGGACTGCTCGGCCATGACACAAGTGGGATGGGTATTGGTATTTGGTATTGGTATTTAGCTCTATCTCTATCTATACTTATCTATATCTATGCCAATATTGATAGAGATAGAGATGGGGAGAGAGAGAGATGAGATAGAGATGAGAGAGATAGATATATATAGAGAGAGACAGAGAGAGGATAGAGGTAGAGATAGATATTAGGTAGAGATAGAGAGATAGAGTTCTGATAGATAGATGAGAGAGAGAGATGCTAGAGGTAGAGACAGAGGTAGGACCTCCATCGCGGGATCAGGCAGCTAGACACGTATGTCAGTTTGCCCCTTCCCCGCCCCCCTTTGCCTTTCTTCTTTTCTCTTTTTTCCTTTCCTTTTCTTTTTTTTTTTTTTTTTTTTTTTTTTTCATTTTTGTATCTTTTTATTTTTCTTTTTTTTTTCTTTTTCGTTTTCCTTCTTTCTTTCTTTTTATTTCTTTTTTCTTTCTCCTTTTTTGTTCTCTTTTTCTTTTTTATTTTTCCTCTTTTTTTCTTTTCCTCTTTTCTTTTTCTCTTTTTCTTTTTCTTTTTCTTTTTCTTTTTCTTTTTCTTTTTCTTTTTCTTTTTCTTTTTCTTTTTCTTTTTCTTTTTCTTTTTCTTTTTCTTTTTCTTTTTCTTTTTCTTTTTCTTTTTCTTTTTCTTTTTCTTTCTCTTTTTCTTTTTCTTTCTCTTTTTTCTTTCTCTTTTTCTTTCTCTTTCTTTTTTCTTTTTCTTTCTTTTTTCTTTCTCCTTTTTATTTTTTCTTTTTCTTTCTTTTTCCTTTTTTTTTAAGTTTTCTTTTTTTCTTTTTCTTTTTTATCCCTTTTTCTTTTTCCTTTCTACTTTTGCCTTCTTCCTTTTTTCTTTCTACTTTGGTCTTTTTTCTTTTCCTTTGTTGTTCTTCTTTTTCTTTTTTAAATTATTTTTTATTTTCTCTTTTTCTTCTCCTTTTTTATTTTTGTTAATCTTTATTTTTCTTTTTTAACGTTTTCCATTTTTTCTTCTTTCTTCTTTCTCCTTTTTTCTTTTCCTTTGTTCATCTTCTTTTTCTTTTTATTATTTTTATTTTATCATTATCTTCTTTGTTTTTATTTTTATTATTTTTTCTTTTATTCTTTTATTTCTTTTTTCCTTTTTTTCTCTTCTTTCTTCTTTCTCCTTTTTTCTTTTCCTTCCCCCCTTTTTTTTCTATTTATTTTTTTTTCCATTTTTCTTTTTCTTTTCTTTTTCATTATTATTTTTTCCTTTTCAAACAGCAAAAGTTGCACTCCAGGAGAACAGTAAATCTCTGTGGCAGTCCTGAATGTATTTATTTTGCTTACAGAGCACAGCAGCAGCAGCAGCCAAGGCACCAGAAATTGGAGCTGAATGAAAATATATTAAATGGCCATGACACTTCCCTGATGTAATTCAGCCTCTCTGAGGAATTCAAATATGTTCTCTTGCTTCCCACATTCCAGGAAAAGGAAAAGTGTGCACATAAGAGAGTTCTTTTTATTTTTCAAACATGAAGGAAGCACTTTTGTTGCTAGTAAAAACATAAAAGCTATCTGGGAGAGTATGAAAGCAAGAAGGAAAAGGACACCACTGTGTTTAAATCTCCCTTAGAAGCTATCACCTCTGCCTTCAAAACAGAAATGCAGTTCCTAGTAAAGAAATCATAAGTCATGTTCTACACTAAACATCTCCTGAGCCTGAAGATTTCACTCTGGTTTAGCATTATCCCACAATAAAAGTCACAGTGTTAGAGTTTTGTTTTACTTGTTTTGGGCCAGCCCTTATCATAGAATCACAGAATGTCAAAGCTTGGAAGGGAGCTCCAAAGAGCAGCCAGTGCCAGCCCCTGCCAGAGCAGCAGCACCCAGGGCAGGCCACCCAGCAATGCAGCCAGGGGGGTTGGAAAGGCTCCAGGGAAGGAGACTCCACAACCTCTCTGGGCAGCCTGCTCCAGGGCTCCCTCACCCTCACACCAAAGAACTTTCTCCTCCTGGGCAGCTGAAACCTTCTCTGCTCAAGTTTGTCTCCATTGCTCCTTGGCTTCTTGCTGTGCAGCACCCACAAGAGCTTGGCCCCCTCCCCTTGACCCCCAGCCCTCAGCTCCTGAGAGACATTGATCAGATCCCTCTCAGCCTTCTCCTCTCCAGACTCAACAGCCCCAGGGCTCTCAGTCTCTCTTCCCAGGGCAGATGCTCAAGTCCCCTAAGCATCCTCCTGCCTCTGCCTTGGACTCTCTCCAGCAGCTCTCTGTCTCTCTTCACCTGGGGAGCCCCAAACTGGCCACAGGATTGCAGCTGTGCTCTCAGCAGGGCAGAGCAGAGGGGCAGCAGAACCTCCTTGAGGTCTCTTCCATTCTGGTATTTATGATTCTGTGATATTCACAGATTCACAGAATGGGTTGGAAGACACCTTAAAGATTATCCAGTTCCAACCCTGCTGCCATGGGCAGGGACACCTTCCACCAGCCCAGGTTGCTCAAGCTTTCATCCAACCTGGCTTTGACCACCTCCAGGGAGGCAGCATCCACAACCTCCTTGGGCAATCTCTCTTGAACCTGGTTAATGCTGAGATTCCTCTGTGATTCTGTGAAGTGGAAGGTCACTTACATTTGATTACTGTGGTCCTAACTTGATCTCCACTTGACTTGTGGAGTCACCATCACTGTAGGTGTTTAAGAGGGGCCCAGATGAGGCACTTGGTGCCATGGTTTAGTTGATTAGATGGTGTTGGGTGATAGGATGGACTGGATGATCTCCAAGTCTTTTCCAAGCTCGTCAATTCAATTCAATTCAATTCAATTCAATTCAATTCAATTCAATTCAATTCAATTCAATTCAATTCAATTCAATTCTGTTCTGTTCTGTTCTGTTCTATTCTAACCTCTAATAGCCTCTGACCACATCATTGTCACTTGTAGAAAGTAAAACTTGCAGTAATAAAACCAGCAAGTCAGTGTTTTCCTGCTTAGGTAACAAGTAGAAATTACTTTAATGATCTCATCACAGTCCTGTGTGAACATTTATCTCCATCAGAAACAATTTCAGCTTGGCTTGCTTTGAAAATTCTGTGAAGCTGAGAAGCAGGGCTGGAACAGAAGGCATTCAGCAAAGGAGAGGTTGTTTTGATTAAAACTAATGATGGAAATAGATTGCATAAAATTCAGGCAGAAAGAACTTTTCACAGGCTCACAGGATGTCAGGGGCTGGAAAGGACCTCTGGAGAGCTCCCAGTCCAAGCCCCTGCCAGAGCAGGAGCAGAGAATCCAGCACAGGGCACACAGGAACACATCCAGACAGGGCTGGGAAGGCTCCAGAGAAGGAGACTCCACAACCTCTCTGGGCAGCCTGCTCCAGGCCTCTGGGAGCCTCCCAGGGCAGAAGTTCCTCCTCCTGCTGAGCTGGAACCTCCTGTGCTGCAGTTTCCATCCACTGCCCCTTGTCCTATCCCAGGCTGCAGCTGAGCAGAGCCTGTCCCCTCCCTCCTGCCCCCCAGCCCTCAGCTCTTGATAGACATTGATCAGATCCCTCTCAGCCTTCTGCTCTCCAGACTCAACAGCCCCAGGGCTCTCAGCCTCTCCTCCCCAGGCAGTGCTGCAGTCCCTTCAGCAGCCTTGCAGCCTCCCTTGGACTCTCTCCAGCAGATGCCTGTCCCTCCTGAGCTGGGCAGCCCAGAGCTGGATGCAGTATTCCAGATGTGGACTCAGCAAGCAAAGTAGAGGAGGAGGAGAACCTCCCTGGCTGTGCTGGACACACTCCTCCTAATGCCCCCACACTGAACAGCCTGAGGGCTTTTCTAATAAATGAAAAGCTTTCAAAACCAGTGAGGCTCCTTCCTTCTCCTTGTCAAGTATAAATGCATTTAATTAAAAGAGAGGTGATTCATGATCTCTGCTGGCTTAAATTAATGAAGATCATTTGGTTTAGGTTTAGCTTCATTGACTTGAGTTGAGCTGCAGGGAGTGTGCTAGCTGACTGGATGGGCATGTGTGTGCATGGATTTGTATATGAACCACGCATCAAAGTCCTGCCTAACCTGGAAATTTTATAGCAGAGTTGGGCAAAATGCAGCAACATTAGGACTAGTCACAGACCCACAGCAACATTCAGGTTGGAAGAGAGCCTCAGGGTCCCCAAGCCCAACCATCAACCCTGCTCTGCAAGGCTCACCCCTCAACCACAGCCCCAAGCCCCACAGCCAAACCCCCTGCAAACACAGCCAGCCTTGGGCACTCCACCACCTCCCTGCCCAGCACATCCCAAGCCCTGACCACTCTGGTGCCTAAGCTCCACTCTGAACCTCCCCAGGGGCAGCTTGAGGCTCTTCCCTCTCCTCTCACTAATGCCCTGGCAGAAGAGAGCAGCAGCAGCCTCTGCACAGCCTCCTTGCAGGGAGCTGCAGGCAGCCAGGAGGTCTCCCCTCAGCCTCCTCTCTTGCACACTAACCATCCCCAGCTCCTTCAGCCTCTCTCCAGCAGATTTCTCCTCCAGGCCCTTCCCAGCTTCCTTGCCCTCCTCTGCCCTGGCTCCAACTTCATTTGTTTCCAAAGCCTTCTGAGCTAGTCTGGTGATCCATTTTGGGGGTAATTCTTCACATTTATGTTGGGGGGTTAATTCCTAAACCCACCACACCTGGTTAAGGGAAGCAAAGCCCTGCTGCTGACACTGTTGTCATGGCCATGTGTGCCCACAGGCAGTGCTTGTCCCTGTCTGAACCCAGGAGCGCTGATGAGAATAACCTTTGCTACTGCCAGAGTCACTTGAGATCTGCTTAGGCTCACTCTGGCCCCGGCATTTGTCTTTGCACGAAGGAGAATGTGTACCAGGAGTACAGATGTGTCTCTTTAGGTTGTCAGCAAGATTTTGGACAGCAGTAATCACTCAGGAGACAGAAGGATCTATTTTTTTCCCACTGCCGGCAGGGGGAAGCCACTAACTACTTTTAGGTTGAGTTTTCCTTCTTGAAAATGTATTAAAGACAACTGAAGGTCCCAGCAGCTCAGGTCTGTGTCCTTTCTTTCTCTGCCATTGGCATTTCATCTTCCTGTTCTGAGCTGTGTTTTTATTTCTGGAAGAATCAAAAGGGAATGGGATCCCTCCCCCGCAGAGGTGAAGTAGCTGTTGCCAGGTGCTGTGGCTACGTTTGCTCCAATTGTTTCACATTTATGCTGAACTTCAGTCTGTGTTCTAGCTTGAAATGGTAGCTGTAAAGAATTCCTTCTTAATATCAGAGAGTGCCAAGGGCTGGCAGGGAGCTCCAGAGCTCACCCAGCCCAAGCCCCCTGCCCCACAGGCTCACCCAGAGCAGCTCACACAGCAGCACAGCCAGCTGGCCTTGGGAGAGCTCCACACAGGGAGACTCCACAGCCCCCCTGGGCAGCCTCTGCCAGGCTTCTCTCACCCTCACAGGGCAAAAGTTCTTCCTCCTCTTCCCATGGCACTTCCTCTGCCTCAGCTTCCACCCCTGCCCCTTCTGCTGGCATTGGGCAGCCCCCAGCAGAGCCTGGCTCCAGCCTCTGGGCACTGCCCCTGCACAGCTTCAGCACCAGCAAGGAGCTCAGCTCTCAGGCTCCTCCTCTCCCAGCTCCACAGCCCTCAGCTCCCTCAGGCTCTGCTCCTGAGGAAGAGCTTCCACTGCCTGCAGCCTCTTTGTGCCCCTGGGATGGACTCTCTCCAGCACTTCCCTGAGCTCCTTCCTGACCTGAGGGGCCCAGAGCTGGACACAAGCTTCCAGATGTGGCCTCAGCAGGGCAGAGCAGAGGGGCAGGAGAACCTCTCTGACCTCCTGACCACAGCCCTTCTGATCCCCCCAGGCTGCCATTGGCCTTCTTGGACCCCAGAGCACATTGCTGGCTCATGGTCAACCTCCCACCCACCAGGACCCCCAGGTCCTTTCCCCCTTCCCTGCTCCCCAGCAGCTCAGTCCCAACCTGCACTGATACCTGTGGTTGTATTGTTTTCTCCTGTGGAGAAATCAAGGATCAGGTACTGGGTTCTCATCCTGTATCCACAGACCTTGCACTGATGTCACATCCCAACAGGAAAGCACAGATACCTCTGGGTGTTCAGATCTAATTGCAACTTAGAGTCTTGTCCTTTCTTAATGTGAAATACACCACAATCTTTATCTACAGTAAGAGGTTTCAGAATGGCTGCAGTTTCTGATTCAGAGGAAACAAATAAGGGAAAAGATAAGAAACAATTAAGGAAACAGCAGGTATTGAAGTTCCTATGTGTGAGATCCCAGGACAAAGGGAGGTGTTAGGCAGAATAATCAATATTTGCCTTCAATCAGTTTCACATCAGCTTTATGGCAGAAAGGGACCTGGGGGTGCTGATGGAGAAGCAGCTGAAGAGGAGCCAGCAGTGTGCCCAGGGGGCCAAGAGAGCCAAAGGCCTCCTGGCTGGGATCAGCAATGCTGTGTCCAGCAGCAGCAGGCAGGGGATTGTCCCCTGGCACTCAGCTCTGGGCAGCCCACACCTGGAGCCTTGTGTCCAGTGTTGGGCAGCTGAGTGGCAGAGAGCTGTGGAGGTGCTGGAGCCAGGGCAGAGGAGGGCAAGGAAGCTGGGAAGGGCCTGGAGGAGAAATCTGCTGGAGAGAGGCTGAAGGAGCTGGGGATGGTTAGTGTGCAAGAGAGGAGGCTGAGGGGAGACCTCCTGGCTGCCTGCAGCTCCCTGCAAGGAGGCTGTGCAGAGGCTGCTGCTGCTCTCTTCTGCCAGGGCATTAGTGAGAGAAGGAGAGGGAAGAGCCTCAAGCTGCCCCTGGGGAGGTTCAGAGTGGAGCTTAGGCACCAGAGTGGTCAGGGCTTGGGATGTGCTGGGCAGGGAGGTGGTGGAGTGCCCAAGGCTGGCTGTGTTTGCAGGGGGTTTGGCTGTGGGGCTTGGGACTGTGGTTGAGGGGTGAGCCTTGCAGAGCAGGGTTGTTGGTTGGGCTTGGGGACCCTGAGGCTCTCTCCCAACCAACCTGAACGTTTCTGTGTGATTCTGTGATGGCTTCTTGAGGGCAGCCAAGACAAATGCCTAGTACAGCCAGTCTCCAATGCTAGCAGAAATAAGTCACACAATTGTTGCTCAGTTGATCAGCATCTTCTCTTGTTTGCTGCTTTCAAGCAGCAAGGGGGATGAATTGGGGCTGTTTTGAGGCACTGCAGGTGGATGATCTCCAGCATCCCTAGGGCCTGCCCTGTACAGCTCCCAGGGCTCTCTCTTTGCCTTCTGCAATGATTGTGGCAATGGGGAATAAATACCAGGAGCAAATGTTGTTTGGCGTGGTGCAGTCCTGAGTCCAACCAAGACTGTCCTGAGTTTTTTCTGCATTCTTGTGGTTTTCACCCTCAGAGCCCAACACGATCTGGAGCTTCCCTGCCAGCAACAGGAAAAGGAGAACAGGGAAAAAAAGGGCAGGGAGGGAAGGCAGAGTAATTCTGGAGGTCCTCAAACTACACATGAAATATGAGATAAACTGCCTCCTGTTCTTCCACCAGGAGCTGCAGCTACAGAGAATTTGTGTTTGACTGAATGAACTGCAGCAGCACAGGCTGGGAGGTGACCTGCTGGAGAGCAGCCCCAAGGAGAAGGAGCTGGGAGTGCTGGGGGCAGCAAGTTCTGCATGGGACAGCAATGTGCCCTGGGGGCCCAGAAGGCCAAGGGGGTCCTGGGCTGCATTCAGAGGAGTGTGGCCAGCAGAGCCAGGGAGGTTCTGCTCCCCCTCTGCTCTGCCCTGCTGAGACCTCCCCTGGAGTATTGCAGCCAGCTCTGGGCTGCCCAGCTCAGGAGGGACAGGGATCTGCTGGAGAGAGTCCAAGGAGGCTCCAAGGCTGCTGAAGGGATTGCAGCACTGCCTGGGGAGGAGAGGCTGAGAGCTCTGGGGCTGTTCAGTCTGGAGAGGAGAAGGCTGAGAGGGATCTGATCAATGGCTATGAAGGAACGATGTTGAGGCCAGCCCTGGGGGTCCGAAGGGCTGGGCAGAACGCTACTGACACTGCTGCTGGGTGCAGGCTTTTGGGCATTTCACACAAGTCCTGTCCATTTGGACCACCCACACTTCTACACTTATAGCATTTTGAGCTGATATGGTTCCTGGGAGAGACAGCTGCTGATGCCTGGAGTAACAGATGAGTGGCAGCACATCCCTAAGGCTCCAGAGAGCAGCCAGTGCCAGCCCCCTGCCAGAGCAGCAGCACCCAGGGCAGGCCACACAGCAATGCAGCCAGGGGGGTTGGAAAGGCTCCAGGGAAGGAGACTCCACAACCTCTCTGGGCAGCCTGCTCCAGGGCTCCCTCACCCTCACACCAAAGAACTTTCTCCTCCTGGGCAGCTGAAACCTTCTCTGCTCAAGTTTGTCTCCATTGCTCCTTGGCTTCTTGCTGTGCAGCACCCACAAGAGCTTGGCCCCCTCCCCTTGACCCCCAGCCCTCAGCTCCTGAGAGACATTGATCAGATCCCTCTCAGCCTTCTCTTCTGCAGACTGAACAGCCCCAGGGCTCTCAGTCTCTCTTCCCAGGGGGATGATGAGATGTCTGTCTCTGCTGCTCCTTTTCCATCTCTTCTTGAAGCACTTGTGCTGAAGAGGTAATGCTCCAGGGCTCAATCATCACATGGCTGAGGTGCATCAAAGAAAAGAAACACTCTGGCACTTGGTGCCATGGTCTAGTTGTGAGGTTTGTGGTTGCAGGTTGGACTCAATGATCTTCAAGGTCTCTTCCAACCTTGGTAATACTGTGCTGAATACTGTGCTGTACTTTCCCATGGTAGAGTCCAATGTCCTTAAGTTCTCCTTCAGCACCTGAGTGAGGTAAAGCATATTGATATGTATTGTTCTGTGTGAGGTGAAGCAGCTCCTTCCCTCCTGAATGCTTTTTATTAGATTGGGCTGCATGGCTTTCAAAATATTCAACACTTGCCTTGTCCTTCAGAGGAAAAGACCTGTGTGTGTTAGTATATTAACTATTGCATGGAATAGAGAGTGAAATTTCACCAGGGCCCAACACACAGGCCCCATTGTCCTGCACTTGAAAGGAGAAAAGGAGATGGAAGGATGTGGTTTTATGTGAGGCCACCTATTTATTACTTGAACTTGACAGGGCAGTGTGCAGCAGTCACCTTCACACAGAGGCTCTCATTTCCTCACTGAGCTGTTGCTGCTTGATGAAAAGCTGCCTTGCCCCCATTCCCCACGGGGCCCCAAGCACCTTTCCTCAGCAGGGCACAACAGGGGCATCTCGCTTGGCTTCGAGTTTGTCCTCCTCGCAATCTCTCTCTCGCTTAGCTTTACAAGGAGGTGGAGCAGGGGTTTATGAGGATTAAAAAACCACTTCAGGGCTTTCTCAAAGGGTAGCAGAAAGCAGAGAGGGGGAGAGGTTATTAATTTATGAGTGCAAAACACAAATTACGTAAATATTGATTTTATTAATCATCAAAACTCTCAATAACCAATGAATCGCTATTTTACATACACATCCCAGCGCACGGTTGTGGAATACATCCCATAAGTAGTTCAGTGTTTACAGTTCAGACCCAGCTGGAATACTGGCAGAATTCATCTCAGTTGATACCCTGGAGGGTGCAATGCCGCCGCTGGTCCACCAGGCGGCGACTCGAGGGGCGCCGGCGGCCGCTGAGCTCTCTGCAGAGTATTACGCGGCGCCAGAGGCTTGGACTGGAAGCGTTGCGCTGCTCGGCGCGGGTGCTTTGCGCCCTGTGCTTGCAGCGACGTTAGGTACAGGCTGCCGGCGCCGGGGCTGGCTCCCGGGCTGGTCCGGACGGCGACGGGGGAGGCAACTGTTCAAGGTGGTCCCCATTGCTCCTTGGCTTCTTGCCGTGCACCACCCAAAAGAGCTGCTACGATGGAGTTTCCATCCATTGCCACTTGTCCTTGCCCAGGGTGCAATCAGCAGAGCCTCTCTTCACCCCCACCTCTCAGCTATGGAGAGGCATTGATCAGATCCCTCTCAACCTTCTCTTCTCCGGGCTGAACAGCCCCAGGGCTCTCAGTCTCTCTTCTAGGGGGAGATCACAGCTCACAGGGCATCAGGGGGCAAAAGGGACCTCTGGAGATCTTCTAGTCCAACCCTACTGCTAGAGCAGGGCCAGAGAATCCAGCACAGGGCACACAGGAAGGCACCCAGAGGAGAGCTCAAAGTTTCCAGAGAAGGAGACTCCACAACCTCCCTGGGCAGCCTGCTCCAGGGCTCTGGGAGCCTCACAGTGAAAAAATCCCTCCCCAAGTTGAGATGCAGCTTCCTGGGCTGGAGTTCACATCCATGGCTCAAATCATTCTGGCCCAAGTCATCCATCTCCAAGCTGTGCAGGAGGCAGGGGTAAAATATTTCGACTACCAACAGAGCAGCTTGGGCTCCACAAGCAGACTTGAGCCTGAAAGCCTCAGCTGGCACTTGCAAGAGAAGCTGGCACACAAACCCCAACCCTTCCCCCTGGCTGCAAGCTCCCAGCTGCTGCAGCAGACAGCCTTGAAGCACAAGCTTGCAGTGACAGAAGATCTCTTCTCCTATCACAAGGCAGTTTCAGTTGGACCTCCCTGAGATGAGCTGCTAACAAGGAACTAAATGAAGGAATTGTCCTTTCCCAACATATTTACCTTTCTTACAGAGGCACAGCAGAACTCCTGCAAGCTGCTCATTTCCTCAGGCAGTTTCCACTCCCCCAGCTCAGAAGCCAAACTTGAGTCTGGAGGCACGAGGAAGGCTCATAAGGGAAATCTGTTTCAGACTCACAGAGCTCTGAGGACAGTTGCTGAAAGAATCACCTTTGAGTTCACACACTTCGGGGGAATTCCCTCAGCAGACACAGGAGTCTCTTTCCAGGCATTTCAGGGTGCTGGGAAGCAAAGCTGTTCACTAATGCCTGCCACAGAAGCGGGCAGTGGTAGGGGTTGGAAAGGAGCTCAAAGCTCAGCCAGCCCAACTCCCCTGCAGTATCCTCCCTGCCCTCTATTCTCACCCAAGGTTTGAGTCAGGCTGCAGAGTTGGGCATGGAGCAGGGAACTTCCTTTCTAGCAGCACACAGCTGAAGGTATTGCTAAGACAACTTGTCTGGATGAGTCCACTCCAGTGTCTGCACTCCTGCACCTCAGACACAGACTCACTTTTGCTGAGCCACAGCATGGGAAGAGCCAAACCCTTGCCACAGCTTCAGCAGGATTTGAAGTGGTTCTTGTGCCAGTCGTTGTTCCTCACTCTGGAACTCCATGGAACCATTTCCTTTCTGAGCTCAACACACAGAAGGCCTTCTCTGAAAAATGGGGAGCTTCAAACCCAACATCCATCAGCCCAGAGCTACCACAGGGGGGTTTGAGGGCTAGGCACAGTTAAAAGAACCACAAAGTAATAAGCCCTTAAAGAGGCTGACTTGGTCTGGTGGAAGGTGTCCCTGCCCATGGCAAGGGGGTTGGAACTTGATCATGGAATCACCAGAGTTGGAAGTGGCCTCTAATTGTCATCTGGTTTAACCCCTCTGCCTCCCCCCACCTCCAGCCTTCATGTTCCTGTCCTTCCTGCAGACCCCACATGCTGGAGGTTGCCCAGAGAAGGACTTGGGCTTTAGGACCATCGAATCATTGCGTTGCCAGAGTTGGAATGGACCCCAAGAACCATCCAGTCCCACCCTGCCTAAGCTGCTCCTGCTCCACCACCACCACTCCTGCACCCACCCCAGAGCCTGGGGCAAGGCCCTCACCAGCCAAGACACCACCCAGAGGAGCTCAGCCCCAGCCAGCACCCGTGGGGGACAGTGGAGCAGTCAGCAATGTTGGCCCTAACAACCGGGGGCCAGCAGGCCCCCGGCCTTTGGAGTCACCACCACCAGCACCCAGGGTGCACCAAGGGCACTCACCAGGGAGGAGAGGAGGAGGATCCTCAGCCCAGATGGGCTCAGCTTGGGGCTGCTGCCCTTCCTGGGGGCGTTAAATAGGGGAGTGGGAGGGGGAGGGCAAAGAGTCCACACCTGGGGAGGGAGGAGACTCCAAGAGAGCCCAGGTGCCCTGGGTGTGGGGGAAAAAGGGGCAATGGGGCAATGGGGCAGGAGGCGTGTCCAAGGGTCAGAGTGTGGCAGCAGTGTCACTGAGAGAGAATGGAGATGAAAATGATATTCAGGCATGAATGATTGACTTGTGGTGAGTGCTAGAGGCTCCCTCTGGCCAGCTCCAGGATTACTTAGGGACATGGTTAAGTATTGAGCCTTTAGTGCTGGGGCGAGGCTTGGACTGGATGAGCTTGGAGGTCTCTTCCAGCTTCATGTACTCTGTGGTCCTGTGCCATCTAATTGTGTCCTGGCAGAGACGGATGGCAAAGTAAAGCAAAAAATCAGTGCAGACTTTTGAGAGAAAAGGACAAAGTGCTGATGTGAGCTGCCGAGGGTGAGGAGGGAATCACCTCCCTTGGTTCTGCTGCTCCAGCCTGAAGGCAGCTCTGAATACACAGCAGGCAAACACAGGGCAGGCAAACAAAACCCTGGAGTGGAGTGGAGTGGAATAGGAGATGATCAAATGACATGGAATGAAATGAGATAATTAAATGAAACAAAACGAAATGCAATGAAATAAAATAACAACTTCAGGTAAAGTGACAAGATACAATAAAATAACAAGATAAAATAAAATAAATAGTAATAAAATAAAATACCACAAGTTAAAATAAAATAATAAAATGAAATGGAACAAAATAAAAAATACCATAAATAAAATACAATAAAATCTAATTTAAAAATGAAATGTGATTGGCTGTGGCCCTCGGAGCCAGGGTTTGGTTGTCAGGAGGTGTTAGGTGTTAGGTCATAGGTTGGACTTGCTGATCTCTGAGGTCTTTTCCAAGCTGGTTCACTCTATATATAATAAAATATAGTAGAATTAATAAAATACAGTAGAACAAATAAAATAAAATTGAATAGGAGATGTAATAATAAAATAAAATAACATTAAATTAAAAATAAAATAAGAAATAAAATCAAAAATAAAATAATAAATGAAAAACTAAATTAAGTTAAAAATAAAATAAAAAACAAATGGAATTTCAAAATACAATAAAATTTAAAATAGAATAGAAGAAGGGAGGTTCATGCAGTCTCATGCAGTCTCCCCTCCATCCTCTGCGACCTCTGGCTGGGTTATTTTTAGCAGCAGAAGTCATCAGGTCAGTCTAAATGGAAGGGCCAAATCCTGACCTCAGCTCTTGAGCCATCTGCCCATATTGTAAGCCTGAAGTCATTCTGCCCCTGTGCTCAGCACTGCTCAGGCCACACCTGGAGTCCTGTGTCCAGTTCTGGGCTCTTCAGGTTAGGAAGGATGTTGAGCTGCTGGAAGGTGTCCAGAGAAGGGCAAGAAAGCTGGGGAGGGGTCTGGAGCACAGCCCTGTGAGGAGAGGCTGAGGGAGCTGGGGTTGCTTAGCCTGCAGAAGAGGAGGCTCAGGGGAGACCTCATTGCTCTCTACAACTCCCTGAAGGGAGGTTGCAGCCAGGTGGGGGTTGGTCTCTTCTCCCAGGCAGCCAGCAGCAGAACAAGAGGACACAGTCTCAAGCTGCGCCAGGGGAAGTTTCTCCAGGGAAGTCAGAATGCAAAAGCAAAAGCGAGATGCCGACAGCTGCAACCCTGCTGCAGAGGAGCACCGAGACATATTGGTTCCCTTTTTGTACCTCTGCCCTCCGTGGCCTGTGGTTTATGTAAGACAGCGCTGGCTGGACTCTGGGTTGCAGAGAGAGAGAATCACAGACCTGGCAGGGCTGGAAGGGACCTCAAGGATCATCTGGTTCCAACCCCCCTGCCGTGGGCAGGGACACCTCACGCTAGATGACTGAACAAGTTCAGATAAGCCAAAGAGGAGTGAAAACAGTGAGGGGGGGGAGGGAAAAAGTGAAGAAAGAGGAGGGAAAAAAAAAGAAAGAAAAAAGAAGAAAAGCAGGGAAAATAAAGTTTAAAAGAAAGGAAAAAATAAAGTAAAAAATAAAGTAAAGTTAAAAAAAAAGGCAGGAAAAAAATAGAAATAAATGTGAAAATAAATTACAAACCCAATAAAAAAATCAAGGGGATAATAAAGTACAAAAAACACACAGGAAAATAGAGTTGAAAAAGAAGGGGAGGGGAAAGTGAAGAAAAAATAAGGCAGAAAAAAAATTAAAGTTAAAAATAAAGGGGAAAAGGAAGTACAAAAATAAACACACACACAAAAAAACACAGTTAAAAATAAAGAGCAGGAAAAAAAAGGTGAAAAAATAGCAGGAAAAAAAATGAAATAAAGGGGAAAATTAAAGTAAAAAAAAAAAAAACAGGAAAAAAAGAGTTAGAAGTAAAGGGGGGAAGTAAAAACAATCACAAGAAAATAAATTAAGGGGGAAAATAAAGTAAAAAAATAAGCAGAAAAAGCAGTTAAAAATTAAGGGGGAAAAACATAAAGAAATAGCAGGAAAAAATAAAATAAAGGGGAAATATAAAGCAGGAAAACAAAGAGGCAAAAGCAGTTAAAATTAAAGGGGGAGGAAAGTTAAAAGAAGTTAAAAATCTGTTGCTTACAAAAGCTCTCCCTGCTCCTCTGCCAGCGGTGGCCAGCGCAGCCCAGCTCCAGGCCAGTTTATGCAGGCTGGAAGGCTCATCCCAGGCTCAGCTGGGTTCTGAGCTATGGCAGAAAACAACAGGCTCTGTAAACAAATGGATGTTTCAGTCAACAGGATATCCAGCTCTCACTTCATGAATGTTAAACCAAGTAAGAACTCTGACCAAGAATGGACAAAGCTAATGCAGGTGAAGGGAAAGTTGGTAAAGACTCATTTTTGATGTTTGATAGCGAGGAAAAGATTTTGCCTTGTCAGAGGGTGTCAGGGGTAGGAAGGGATCCAAAGAGAGGTTTCAGTCCAAGCCCCTGCCAGAGCAGGAGCAGAGGATCCAGCACAGGGCACACAGGAACACATCCAGACAGGGCTGGGAAGGCTCCAGAGAAGGACACTCCACAACCTCTCTGGGCAGCCTGCTCCAGGCCTCTGGGAGCCTCACAGGGCAGAAGTTCCTCCTCATGTTCAGGTGGAACCTCCTGTGCTGCAGCTTACATCCATTGCTCCTTGTCCTATCCCGGGGTGCAGCTGAGCAGAGTCTGTCCCTGTCCCTTCCTTCCTGCCCCCAGCCCTCAGCTCATTGATCAGATCCCTCTCAGCCTTCTCTTGTCCAGACTCAACAGCCCCAGGGCTCTCAGTCTCTCTTCCCAGGGGAGATGCTCAAGTCCCCTAAGCATCCTCCTGCCTCTGCCTTGGCCTCTCTCCAGCAGCTCTCTGTCTCTCTGGAACTGGGGAGCCCCAAACTGGACACAGGGTCACCTAGAGCAGGTCAGAGAGCATCACACCCAGGTGGGGTTGGAGTATCTCCAGGGAGGGAGACTCTGCTATTTATTTTTAACAAAAGAATAAGGAAATAAAAGCTGTGGGAAAGCAGGGAGGCTCTGTCCAGCTGCCTCAGCTGCCGGCAGGGTGACTGCTTCGGAGACAAGCTCTCATTTCAGTGCAGCACAGTTGCAGCCAGAGCTCAGAGACGCTTGTTGGATGGGCAAAGTTAGTGGTGTGCTTGCGCTTCAACCTGTGGTTTGTCCAGCGCCTCCTGGCAAAAGGACTTTCAGCTGGAGGTCATCCCCTGAATTTGCTTTGATTGACCCCCAAAACTGCGTGGTTTGCCTTATTAGGAAAGATGTCTGACATCAGCATTCCAGAGGAGAGCCACTGGGCAGCTTCTGGAAATTACAGCATGGACTTAAAAAGGGGATGAATGTTTCATTTGCAAAGCTAAAGCCATCGTTTGAATTGCAGCTTTGAAGGTTAACATCACAGGGGTGGGACACAAGTCCCTTTCCTCACACATTTAACTCCTACAGACTTCTTGGAGACCTTGGGGTGCTGGTGGGCAGCAAGTTCTGCAGGGGACAGCAATGTGCCCTGGGGGCCAAGAGAGCCAAGGGGAGCCTGGGGGCAGCAAGAGAAGTGTGGCCAGCAGGGCTGGGGAGGTTCTGCTGCCCCTCTGCTCTGCCCTGCTGAGAGCACAGCTGCAATCCTGTGGCCAGCTTGGGGCTCCCCAGTTGAAGAGAGACAGAGAGCTGCTGGAGAGAGTCCAAGGCAGAGGCAGGAGGATGCTTAGGGGACTTGAGCATCTCCCCTGAGAGCCCTGGGGCTGTTGAGTCTGGAGAGGAGAAGGCTGAGAGGGATCTGATCAATGTCTATCGATACCTGAGGGCTGGGGGTCAGGAGGGAGGGGTCAGACTTGCGCCCCAGGGCTGGCTGGACTGCATTGCCTTCTGGAGCAGCTTTAGGAAAACCTTGCAGATGAAGGGGTGGTGAGGAGCTGCAGCAGCCTGCCCAGGGAGGTGGTGCAGTCACCAACCCTGGAGGTGTTCAAGAGGTCTGGAGATGTGGTGCTTCTGGACACAGTTCAGTGGCGGAGGCAGCTGGATTTTGGTTGGACTCAATGGTGTAAAAGGTCTTTTCCAGACCTAATGGTGCTGTGATTCTCCAGGGCTGCTTTTCCCACTCCTCCCCACTGATGATTACTTCAGTATGCAACACAGACGGCTCGTGAGATCTTCCCCTGCTCTCATTTGGATCTGATGCCCACGGCCTGGGACCAGAGAACCTCCCATGGCCGAGCAGTGCAGCTCTCCTGCTGGAAGGACTCTCTCTTCTCTTTCCTTTTCTCTGTAACTCAAGCACTTGTGCCTGGAGACCAAAGGGTTTCCATCTCAGGTTGCCTCCACGCTCACACAGGAGAGGCCACAGGGTTCCTTGTGGCAGGGACTGTCCAGAACACAGACTCACAGCATTAACCGGGTTGGAAAGGACCTTTGAGATCATCCAGTCCAACCTATCACCCAGCCCCATCTGATCAACCAAACCATGGCACCAAGTGCCTCATCCAGGCTCTTCTTAAACACCTCCAGGGATGGTGACTCCATCACCTGTTTAGATGTAGGAGAGTTCAGCTCAGCCGAGCAGTGTACTGGCTTCACACAGCCTGCTCTCAGAAGCAAGCCCCCTCCCCACACACAGATGGGGAGGAAAACAACCCCCCAAAAACCCTACCCCTGGGTTGAGATCCAGAGTGTGCTGAGATGGGAGCCATGCAACCACCTTAGCAGAGGCTGTGTGGGGGTTGGTTGGTTGTTTATTGAACTCACTGTTGGCCTATCAGAGTCATGTTTGGGTTTGTCAATAAATCATCTAACATCCAAGGGGAGAGGAACATCCTGGAGCTGGCCAGAGGGAGCCTCTAGCACTCACCACAAGTCAATCATTCATGCCTGAATATCATTTTCATCTCCATTCTCTCTCAGTGACACTGCTGCCACACTCTGACCCTTGGACACGCCTCCTGCCCCATTTTCCCCCTTTTTCCCCTCACACCCAGGGCACCTGGGCTCTCTTGGAGTCTCCTCCCTCCCCAGGTGTGGACTCTTTGCCCTCCCCTCCCACTCCCCTATTTAACGCCCCCAGGAAGGGCAGCAGCCCCAAGCTGAGCCCATCTGGGCTGAGGATCCTCCTCCTCTCCTCCCTGGTGAGTGCCCTTGGTGCACACTGGGTGCTGGTGGTGGTGACTCCAAAGGCCGGGGGCCTGCTGGCCCCCGGTTGTTAGGGCCAACATTGCTGACTGCTCCACTGTCCCCCACGGGTGCTGGCTGGGGCTGAGCTCCTCTGGGTGGTGTCTTGGCTGGTGAGGGCCTTGCCCCAGGCTCTGGGGTGGGTGCAGGAGTGGTGGTGGTGGAGCAGGAGCAGCTTAGGCAGGGTGGGACTGGATGGTTCTTGGGGTCCATTCCAACTCTGGCAACGCAATGATTCGATGGTCCTAAAGCCCAAGTCCTTCTCTGGGCAACCTCCAGCATGTGGGGTCTGCAGGAAGGACAGGAACATGAAGGCTGGAGGTGGGGGAGGCAGAGGGGTTAAACCAGATGACAATTAGAGGCCACTTCCAACTCTGGTGATTCCATGATCAAGTTCCAACCCCTTGCCATGGGCAGGGACACCTTCCACCAGACCAAGTCAGCCTCTTTAAGGGCTTATTACTTTGTGGTTCTTTTAACTGTGCCTAGCCCTCAAACCCCCCTGTGGTAGCTCTGGGCTGATGGATGTTGGGTTTGAAGCTCCCCCATTTTTCAGAGAAGGCCTTCTGTGTGTTGAGCTCAGAAAGGAAATGGTTCCATGGAGTTCCAGAGTGAGGAACAACGACTGGCACAAGAACCACTTCAAATCCTGCTGAAGCTGTGGCAAGGGTTTGGCTCTTCCCATGCTGTGGCTCAGCAAAAGTGAGTCTGTGTCTGAGGTGCAGGAGTGCAGACACTGGAGTGGACTCATCCAGACAAGTTGTCTTAGCAATACCTTCAGCTGTGTGCTGCTAGAAAGGAAGTTCCCTGCTCCATGCCCAACTCTGCAGCCTGACTCAAACCTTGGGTGAGAATAGAGGGCAGGGAGGATACTGCAGGGGAGTTGGGCTGGCTGAGCTTTGAGCTCCTTTCCAACCCCTACCACTGCCCGCTTCTGTGGCAGGCATTAGTGAACAGCTTTGCTTCCCAGCACCCTGAAATGCCTGGAAAGAGACTCCTGTGTCTGCTGAGGGAATTCCCCCCGAAGTGTGTGAACTCAAAGGTGATTCTTTCAGCAACTGTCCTCAGAGCTCTGTGAGTCTGAAACAGATTTCCCTTATGAGCCTTCCTCGTGCCTCCAGACTCAAGTTTGGCTTCTGAGCTGGGGGAGTGGAAACTGCCTGAGGAAATGAGCAGCTTGCAGGAGTTCTGCTGTGCCTCTGTAAGAAAGGTAAATATGTTGGGAAAGGACAATTCCTTCATTTAGTTCCTTGTTAGCAGCTCATCTCAGGGAGGTCCAACTGAAACTGCCTTGTGATAGGAGAAGAGATCTTCTGTCACTGCAAGCTTGTGCTTCAAGGCTGTCTGCTGCAGCAGCTGGGAGCTTGCAGCCAGGGGGAAGGGTTGGGGTTTGTGTGCCAGCTTCTCTTGCAAGTGCCAGCTGAGGCTTTCAGGCTCAAGTCTGCTTGTGGAGCCCAAGCTGCTCTGTTGGTAGTCGAAATATTTTACCCCTGCCTCCTGCACAGCTTGGAGATGGATGACTTGGGCCAGAATGATTTGAGCCATGGATGTGAACTCCAGCCCAGGAAGCTGCATCTCAACTTGGGGAGGGATTTTTTCACTGTGAGGCTCCCAGAGCCCTGGAGCAGGCTGCCCAGGGAGGTTGTGGAGTCTCCTTCTCTGGAAACTTTGAGCTCTCCTCTGGGTGCCTTCCTGTGTGCCCTGTGCTGGATTCTCTGGCCCTGCTCTAGCAGTAGGGTTGGACTAGAAGATCTCCAGAGGTCCCTTTTGCCCCCTGATGCCCTGTGAGCTGTGATCTCCCCCTAGAAGAGAGACTGAGAGCCCTGGGGCTGTTCAGCCCGGAGAAGAGAAGGTTGAGAGGGATCTGATCAATGCCTCTCCATAGCTGAGAGGTGGGGGTGAAGAGAGGCTCTGCTGATTGCACCCTGGGCAAGGACAAGTGGCAATGGATGGAAACTCCATCGTAGCAGCTCTTTTGGGTGGTGCACGGCAAGAAGCCAAGGAGCAATGGGGACCACCTTGAACAGTTGCCTCCCCCGTCGCCGTCCGGACCAGCCCGGGAGCCAGCCCCGGCGCCGGCAGCCTGTACCTAACGTCGCTGCAAGCACAGGGCGCAAAGCACCCGCGCCGAGCAGCGCAACGCTTCCAGTCCAAGCCTCTGGCGCCGCGTAATACTCTGCAGAGAGCTCAGCGGCCGCCGGCGCCCCTCGAGTCGCCGCCTGGTGGACCAGCGGCGGCATTGCACCCTCCAGGGTATCAACTGAGATGAATTCTGTCAGTATTCCAGCTGGGTCTGAACTGTAAACACTGAACTACTTATGGGATGTATTCCACAACCGTGCGCTGGGATGTGTATGTAAAATAGCGATTCATTGGTTATTGAGAGTTTTGATGATTAATAAAATCAATATTTACGTAATTTGTTTTGCACTCATAAATTAATAACCTCTCCCTCTCTCTGCTTTCTGCTACCCTTTGAGAAAGCCCTGAAGTGGTTTTTTAATCCTCATAAACCCCTGCTTTGTCAGTCAGCCCTCACCTTAACACAGCGAGCTTGGGGACAGGCATGGCTTCAACTGTCTTCCTGGCTGAGAGCAGGAAGGATTATTCCCTGTGTCACTGAAGTGCCTCCGCAGTACAGTTTCACAGCAACACCAAAGACAAAGTAGGAGAGAGATGGAGGTGTCACAGTATGTTAGAGGTTGGAAGGGACCTCCAGAGAGCATCCAGTCCACCCCTCCCTGCCAGAGCAGCCTCACTTTAGGGTAGTCCTAATCCAGAGGTCCCTTACAACCCTTAACATCATCTGATTTGTGATCATCCCTGGGGAGAGAGGCTGAGAGCCCTGGGGCTGTTCAGTCTGCAGAGGAGAAGGCTGAGAGGGATCTGATCAATGTCTCTCAAGAGCTGAGGGCTGGGGGTCCAGGGGAGGGGGCCAAGCTCTTTTGGGTGCTGCACAGCAATGAGCCAAGGAGCAATGGAGACAAACTTGAGCAGAGAAGGTTTCAGCTCAATATGAGGAGAAAGTTCTTTGGTGTGAGGGTGAGGGAGCGCTGGAGCAGGCTGCCCAGAGAGGTTGTGGAGTCTCCTTCCCTGGAGCCTTTCCAACCCCCCTGGCTGCATTGCTGTGTGGCCTGCCCTGGGGGCTGCTGCTCTGGCAGGGGGCTGGCACTGGCTGCTCTCTGGAGCTCCCTTCCAGCCTCTGGTGTACTCTGATACTGTGATATTTTCTCAGGCCTCTACAAATCCAATTCTCTTCAGCCTTTCCTCATCTGTCGGGCTTCCCCGTCCTTCAGTCTTCTTTTTGGCCATTCTGTGTTCCCTCTCCAGCTTGTTCATATCTTTCTGTTTTTTCTTCTTTTTTTTCAGGTCTTAGAAGCCTTTTGCAAAGTGCAAGTCAAAGACAAAACCTTTGCTCTCTGCTCCCTTTAGCCAAGAACTTATGTAAGAGGGGAGTGAAGGATGAGGCAGAGGCTGTGCCTGAATTGTCTCTTGTGATCTGAGAGCCTGTTTGAACTCCTTCCTCATTATTCAGCTGGGTAACTGAAGCTGGGCATCTTGGAGTTCACTCTTGCCTGCTCTAATGATTGGCTTCTGAGCAGCAGCTGCCCTGATTCTGTCTCTTGCAGCCGCTCCAGATGCCAAACATCACTATGTCAGCACTGGTGCTGGGGCTTGAGTTGAGCTCTCCTGTATGGCAGAGAAATGCTCCAGCTGAGGTGCACCACCTGTCAGCACCTTCTGCCTCCCTTCTCGTGGCATCATAGAATGGTTGGAGTTGGAAGGGACCTTAAAGATCATCTAATTCCACTCACCCTGCCACGGGCAGGGACACCTCCCACTTAGACCACATTGCTCAAGGCCCCCAACCAACCTGGCTTCAAATACTTCCAGGGCTGGAGCCTCTTTGGGCAACCTGTTCACCTCATGCTGCTGGGGAAGAATCTCTTCCTGAAGTCCAAACTAAATCCATATTTTTCCAGTTTGAAGCCTTTGCCTTAATCTCTGCAAAAAGTCCCTCTCCAGCAGCTCACAAACTCTTTCACCTTGGTGAGAGGTCTCCAGGCCAGGATGCAGTGTTGGAGTCCCAGCTATAAGTTACAATGCAGTAGTGTAAATGACAGTGGAGGTGAGACAGACTCAGAGCCATCAGTTCACACCTAAAATAAGTGAAAAAGGCAGCCATGAAATCATAGAATGGCTTAGGTTGGAAGGGATCTCAGACATCATCTAATGCAACATCCCTGCTCTGGCCAGGGAGGCCTCTCTGCTGGGCTCAGTTGCTCAAGACCTCACCCAACCTGACCTTAAAGAAGAACATAGAATCACAGAGCTGTCAGGGCTGGAAGGGAGCTCAAGGCTCAGCCAGTTCCACACCCCCTGCCATGAGCAGGGACACCTCACACCACAGCAGGTTGCTCACAGCCACATCCAGCCTGGCTGCAAACACCTCCAGGCAGGAGGCTTCCACCACCTCCCTGGGCAACCTGTGCCAGGCTCTCACCACCCTCATGGGCAACAACTTCTTCCTCACAGCCAATCTCCATCTCCCCACTTCTAGTTTTGCTCCATCCCCCAGTCCTATCACTCTCTGACACCCTCAAAAGTCCCTCCCCAGCTTGCTTGGAGCTTTCTTCAGATAAAGCCAGAATTAGGTCTCCTGGGAACCTTCTCCTCTCCAGCCTGCACAACCCCAACTCCCTCAGTCTGTCCTCACAGCAGAGCAGCTCCAGCCCTCTGCTCCTCCTTGTGGCCCTTCTCTGGACACCTTCCAGCACCTCCAGATCCTTCCTGGCACAGAGGCTCCACAACTGGACCCTGAGCTCCAGGTGTGGTCTCAGCAGAGTGGAGTAATGAAGGCACAGTCTTGGAAACAGCCTGGTCCATGTGAAACTAAACTACAGACACCTGATTCCAATTTAGGTTGTGTAAGAGGTACCCAGGAGTCGATCAGCTCTCTGGAGCAGCTAATGTTTCTCTCCTCCGTTGCTCACTGGCAGAGCTCCCAGCTGCTATACTGAACTCTTAGCAATTGCTTCTCTTTCCCCACCCCTCCTTCAGGTACAGCCTGAACCTGAATGTTGGCTTTTAATAATCCCACACTATTTCAGCAGGGATTAGGAGGAAAAAGAGGTGGGTTTATGTTTAAACATTCTTGCCAGAGCCAATCCCCCTTGCAGTCCAACTCCCTTTCTGAAGGGGATGTTCCAGCTTCAGTTTGAGGTGCCATGTTTTCACACCTTGTCACAGATGACCTCAGGGTTTTGCTTGTGCTCAGGCTGCTGTGAGCGCACCGTCTGTTCTCCTGTGCCAAAGACACGCTGCTGAGCAAGGCAGAAAGTTGCCTTGCCCTGTCTGGCATGTCCTGGGTCAGGTAGGAACAGCTGGTGGGAAGGGAGTTTGCACCTTCCTGGGGAGCAGCCCACAGCCTGGGCAGCAGCCCAGAGTTCTCATGCAGAGAGAAGCCCTGGGCTCAGCGCACAGGGAGGTGGCAGCTTGCATCGGGCTCCTGGGTCGTGGGCAGGACACAGGCCAGCAGCCAGCCCCTAACGTTCTGTGAGGCTTGAGTTGTTTTTGTCATCAGGGTGCAGGTTGATAAAGGAAAGCAACAGCCACTACCCAAGCTCTGTGTTAGAAGTTTCCCTCTGCCAGATGTCTGTGCACTGGGACACAGGGGCTGTGGCCAGGGGAATCTGTTTGCTTTTCCCCTGAAGCAGAAGGGCTTTCTCAGAACTGGAAACTCCGTGAGCAACACCCCAGCTTGGCTGGGAGCCCTCGCGCCGGCCTGGGGCGCCCGGCAGCGCCGGGCTCCTGGAACACCCCACGAACTTGGCCTGCTGAGGGAGGGAGGCTCGGGCTGGGAGCACCCAGGGGATGGATTTGTGGGCTAGGCAGTGGAGCAACTGCCCCTCTCACATTTCCTCTTCATGCTCCAATAAATCTGCCTCTGCCTCTCTCCGATCTCCTTAGGACGTTCCAATCACTCTGCCTCTGCCGCCGCTCGCATTTCCTCGTGATCGTGAGGGTTCGAAGGGGGATCTTCAGCCCAGTCCCTGACTGCAGAGGCTGGACGAGAAATAAATTGTCATGGGATGAAAGAGGAAAATGATGCTGAGGTCTATAGAATTCATTGGCTAATGGGGATGCAGAGCAGTGGCAGGAACAGTTCTTGCTTCTCACAGAGCGCCAGGGGCTGGCAGGGAGCTCCAGAGCTCACCCAGCCCAAGCCCCCTGCCACAGCAGGCTCACCCAGAGCAGCTCACACAGCAGCACAGCCAGCTGGCCTTGGGAGAGCTCCACACAGGGAGACTCCACAGCCCCCCCGGAGCTGCCTCTGCCTGGCTTCTCTCACCCTCACAGGGAAATAATTCTTCCTCCTGCTTCCGTGGCACTTCCTCTGCCTTTTCTTCTGTCACTTCTGCTTGCAACTTCTCTCTCTGCCTTCTGTGGCTTTGCCAGGGGATCTCTGTTTTGACTACTGTGTGAGGTACCTAGGAAGGAGGGAGGGAGTGGTGGAGGAGGTGAGTGTTTTCCCCTGGATCCATCCAGGAGCCTCTGAGGGTTTCTGTGTAGTTTGTAAATTGTCTCTCTCTACTGTGCATCTGTTGTATGCTTTGTACACATTCATTGCATTCCTTATCCCCAGATTGTAGTTTGCTTGTGAGCAGAGCTTCATTTGCTCCCATCCCAAACTCAGCTGGTCTGGCACCTTGCTTTTGGGGTAGTTTTCTCCAAAATAGTTGGGGGGATGGGGAGGAGGGGGTAATTTCCAACCCACCACAGTGATGCTCCAATAAATCTGCCTCCCCCGGTGTCTGATACTCCTTAAAAGTCACAGAGTGATGGTCTCACAAAAGCCTCTTGAGGACACTGATTTGTTGCTGTTGTATTTTATTTATTCCCAGCATCACAGAGTCACTGAGGCTGGAACAGACCTCTGAGCTCATCCAGCCCAGCCTGTGACCCAACACCACCACACCAAGCACACCATGGCACCAAGGGCCACATCCAATCCTGCCTGAAACACCTCCAGGCACAGCGACTCCACCACCTCCCTGGGCATCCATCCCAGTGCCTAATTCCCCTTGCCAGCAGGAAGTGCTTCCCAACAGCCAACCTAACCCTCCCCTGGCACAGCTTCAGGCCATGCCCTCTCCTCTTGGCACAAGCTGCCTGGGAGCAGAGCCTGACCCCCACCTTGCTGCACCTTCCCTTCAGGTGGCTGCAGAGTGGGATAAGGTCCCCCCTGAGCCTCCTCTGCTGCAGGCTGAACACCCCCAGCTCCCTCAGCCTCTCCTCATCAGCCTTTCCCTCCAGTCCCTTCCCCACTCCTCTGGCCCTGCTCCAGCCCCTCAAGATCTCTCTTGCAGGGAGGGCCCAGAGCTGCAGCCAGTGCTGGAGGTGAGGTCTCCCCAGTGCCCAGCACAGGGCAGAAGGAGCTCCCTGCTCCTGCTGGCCACACTCTTCCTGATCACCTCCAGGGATGGCAACTCCACCCCGCCCCGGGCAGTCCATCCCAGTCTCTGGTTAACCTTTCCCTGAGTGTTGGGGTTTTTTCATCTTGGGACACTCCAAGGGTAAAAGAAATTGAGAGCTCTGCAGAAAACTCTTCATGTGTCCTGAAGAGTTATTTTGGGTGTTAAAAAACCCAAACCAAACCAAAACCAAAGCAAAAGCAAAGCAGCCCAACCCAAACCAACCCATCCCCAAACCAAACCAAACCCCAACCCAATCCAACCCAAACCCATCCCAACCCTGACCCCAACCCAAACAAACCAAACCCAACCCAACACCAAATCAAAAACCAACCCAATCCAACCCAAACCCATCCCAACCCTAACCACAAACCAAACCCAAACAAACCAAACCCAACCCAACCCAAAACCAAATCAAACTGAAAACCAACCCAGTCCAACCCAAACCCAAACAAACCAAACCAACCCAAAACCAAACCAAACCAAAATCCAACCCAATCCAACTCAAACCCATCCTAACCCAAATCCATCCCAACCCTAACCCAATCCAACCCAAACCCAACCCAACACCAAATCAAAAACCAACCCAATCCAACCCAAACCCATCCCAACCCTAACCACAAACCAAACCCAAACAAACCAAACCCAACCCAAAACCAAATCAAACTGAAAACCAACCCAATCCAACCCAAACCCAAACAAACCAAACCAACCCAAAACCAAACCAAACCAAAATCCAACCCAATCCAACTCAAACCCATCCTAACCCAAATCCATCCCAACCCTAACCCCAACCCAAACAAACCAAACCCAACCCAACCCAACAACAAACCAAACACCTACCCAATCCAACCCAAACCCATCCCAACCCTAACCACAAACCAAACCCAACCCAACCCAAAACCAAATCAAACCATAAACCAACCCAATCCAACTCAAACCCATCCTATCCCAAACCCATCCCAACCCTAACCCCAACCCCAACCCAAATCAACCAAACCCAACCCAAAACCAAAATAAATCAAAAAACAACCCAATCCAACCCAAACCCATCCTAACCCAAACCCATCCCAACCCTAACCCCAACCCAGACCCAACCAAACCCAAACCCAACCCAACCCCAAACCCAACCAAACAAAACCCAAACCTAAAACAACCCAAACCCAACCCAAACAAAACCCCTCCCAACCCCAACCCAACCCCAAACCCAACCAACCAAAACAAAACCCAAACCCAAAACAACCCAAACCCAACCCAAACCCACCCAAACAAAACCCATCCCAACACCAAACCCAACCAAACCAAGCCCAACTCAAGCCTACCCCAACCCAAAACCAACCCCACCCCAAACCAACCCAATCCAAAACCAAACCAAAGCAAAACCAACCCAAGCCAAACCCAAGCCAAACCCAAGCCAAACCCAAGCCAAAGCAAACCAAACCAAAGCAAAGCAAAGCAAAGCAAACCAAACCAAACCATCTCTCTCTTATCATTTGGTGCTACATTTGCAATCATTGTTGGGAGCTGGAGCAGCAAGGCCTCTCTGTGATGTCAGAAGCTGAAAAATTGCCTTTTCCCTCCCCTTTTCCCCCCTCTATATTTGAATTCTAGAAGGCTTCCACAAGAATGTGACACCTAATTAAGTTTCAGGAATGCTATTTCCCAATTGCTGTTTATTCTGGCAGTTCTCAGCTGGTTTTGGAGGGTGGTTGAAGATTTCCATCCCAGTAGCCAGAATGTGTCTGATTTGTAAGATGAAGCTGCTAGGGTTGATTATCTCAGAGCATTATAATGGCATTAATAACAGTGACCTCAGAGGGGATGAGCAGGGAGCTTGTCCATCATGCAGCACTTGGTTTCCCAACTGTGGGCTGCTGCTGCTGCTCACTTGGGCAAGCTGCAGCATTGCTTCAGAGGGAAGCTTTGCCATTTTAGAGAACTCCTTCATGTTGTTGAAGAGTTCTGGGGCACCTATTGCAAGAAGGACCTGGAGGTGCTGGAAGGTGTCCAGAGAAGGGCCACGAGGAGGAGCAGAGGGCTGGAGCTGCTCTGCTGTGAGGACAGACTGAGGGAGTTGGGGCTGTGCAGGCTGGAGAGGAGAAGGCTCCCAGGAGACCTCATTGTGGCCTTCCAGGATCTGAAGGGGCTACAGGAAAGCTGGGGAGGGACTTTTGAGGGTGTCAGGGAGGGATAGGACTGGGGGGATGGAGCAGAACTAGAAGTGGGGAGATTGAGATTGGCTGTGAGGAAGAAGTTGTTGCCCAGGTGGGTGGTGAGAGCCTGGCACAGGCTGCCCAGGTGGGTGGTGGAAGCCTCCTGCCTGGAGGTGTTTGCAGCCAGGCTGGATGTGGCTGTGAGCAACCTGCTGCAGTGTGAGGTGTCCCTGCCCATGGCAGGGGGTTGGGACTGGCTGAGCCTTGAGCTCCCTTCCAGCCCTGACAATCCTGTGGTCTTGGAGCACCATTTACGTAGAGCTGCACCTGCTGCATGCTTCTCCCAGTGGCACGAAGGGGAAAGGTTCAGTTTGGTAGGAGAGCTCTAAGAGAATAACTCCTAAAGAAGACTGCAGCATAGATTGCTTTAGTCCAATGTAAACTGATCACCTGCACCTCTTAACCTCTCTCTCATTTCCTCACCTCAGAAAGTTCAAAGTCCTTGCACTCATCCCTGTGGAAGCTAAGGCTCTCAGCCCTCTCCTAGGGAATTCAATGACAATGAAGGGGTCTTGCTCACCACCAGCATGGCTGGAGCAACAAAAGGATTGAAAACACAGCTCCCCACAGCCTAATCACCAGCAGAATCAAGTCTTAAGTACAGGCAGTGCACTTCAGCTCAAATCCACCTCTGGATTCATTCAAAACCTGCCTGGACACCACCCTGTGAAACCTCCTCTAGGTGCTGCTTCTGGCAGGGGATTTGACTGGATGATCTTCAGAGGTTTCTTCCACTCCATACCATTCTATGATCCTCAGAGGTCCCTGTGGCTCTGTAATTATCCAGAACAGACCTCAGATGAGATTTTTTCCTCCTGGAAGTGCAAGATGACTGCAGGAGCAGCAAGGTTCTCACTGTCAGATTTTCACACAATCACAGCATGGTCAGGGCTGGAAGGGACCTCAAGGATCAGCCAGTTCCAACCCCTCTGCCATGGGCAGGGACACCTCATACCAGATCAATAAGGAGCAAGAAGGTCTCCCCTGAGCCTCCTCTTCTCCAGGCTGAACACCCCCAAGCCCCCTCAGCCTCTCCTCACAGGGCTTGTGCAGGAAAGCCTTCAGCTGCAGGGCTTGGGGTGTGTCCAGGAGAGTTCACATCTTCAGGGCATGCACCAAGGGAAATTGCTGAGCAGTCAGGAACTTGCTTTGTTTATTTGCAGAGAGAAAATGTTTGGGCTTGGCTTGGCTTGGCTGGTTTGTTTCTTTTCCCCTAGTAAATTGCAGCCAGCTGTAACCCAGCTGAGATTCTCCTTCCTGCAGGTTCCTGAGGAAGAGGAAGCTTAAAAGCTGCTGTTCAGCAGGTGCAGCTCCAAGGGGAAAGAGCTGCTGGGAAACCAGGATTAGAATCAGTCACTAGATGAAACTGCCAGGCAGAGCTCCTCTTGGATGTCTGCACTGAGCAGAACAACTTCACTGCTTCATAGCATCACAGAGCTGCCAGTGCTGGAAGGGAGCTCAAGGCTCAGCCAGCTCCAACCCCCTGCCATGGGCAGGGACACCTCACACTGCAGCAGGTTGCTCACAGCCACATCCAGCCTGGCTGCAAACACCTCCAGGCAGGAGGCTTCCACCACCTCCCTGGGCAGCCTGTGCCAGGCTCTCACCACCCTCCTGGGCAACAACTTCTTCCTCACAGCCAATCTCAGTCTGCCCACTTCTGGTTTTGCTCCATCCCCCCAGTCCTATCCCTCCCTGACACCCTCAAAAGTCCCTCTCCAGTTTTCTTGGAGCCCCCTGCAGATCCTGGAAGGCCACAAGAAGGTCAGCAGGGGCTGTGGAGTCTCCCTGTGTGGAGCTCTCCCAAGGCCAGCTGGCTGTGCTGCTGTGTGAGCTGCTCTGGGTGCCCCTGCTGTGGCAGGGGGCTTGGGCTGGGTGAGCTCTCGAGGTTTCTGCCAGCCCCAAACCATCTCTGATGTCCTGGAAATATTCAGATATTTCAAAATGAGTGTCTCTCTTCCTAGCTGAAGTAATGAGAAGGGAAGTTCTAACTGATGTGATGCAACTACTCAACTTGCCTCAAAGTCATCTGCAAGATAAATTGGTTGACTTTACTTCAGAGGTCTATAGCAGCATTACAGGTGACGGCCAATGCCACACAAAACAAGAGGACACAGTCTCAAGCTGTGCCAGGGAGATTCAGGCTGGAGGTGAGGAGAAAGTTCTTCCCAGCAAGAGAGATTGGCCCTTGGGATGTGCTGCCCAGGGAGGTGGTGGAGTCACCATCCCTGGAGGGTTTCAAAGCAGGCTTGGATGTGGCCCTTGGAGCCAGGGTTTAGTTGTCAGGAGGTGTTAGGTAATAGGTCATAGGTTGGACCTGATGATCTCTGGGGTCTTTTCCAGCTGCTTGCTTCTCTGCTTCTATGAAAATGATGCAGGAAGGTTGAAAGGAAGCTTGAGGAGGGTGAATTGAGATTGGATACTAGGAAGAAATTCTTTCCAGTGAGGGGGTTGAGGCACTGGCACAGCTTGCCCAGGGAGGCCATGGATGCTTCCTCCCTGGAGGTGTTCAAGGCCAGACTGGATGAGACCTTCAGCATCCTGGACTGGTGTGAGGTGTCCCTGCCCATGGCAGTGGGGCTGGAACTGGATGATCTTTAAGGTCCCTTCCAACCCAAACCATTCCATGCATTTCTGAAGCCATGTAGCATGTGTAATAGCACAAGGATTTTGCCATTAACTCTCCTGTGTCATTCAACAGCCATGAAGGAATGGGAAGAAAACCTTAGACTCTCTGTTTGCTGTTTCCTGGGGGGGCAAATTCCTTACTTCATAGAGAGGCATAATTGGACACAGAGTTGTTTGTTGGTAGGTACTAAAAATCTGTACAAAATTAAGACAATCTCATGCCTAAGGTATAAACTATTTCTTAAGTGGGTGAGATTTCAAAACAAAACAGGAGCTGTTTGCTTGCTTTCCACACTTGCACTGATGTTCAGACAATTAGAGGCACAGAGTGCCAGGGGCTGGCAGGGAGCTCCAGAGCTCACCCAGCCCAAGCCCCCTGCCCCACAGGCTCACCCAGAGCAGCTCACACAGCAGCACAGCCAGCTGCCCTTGGGAGAGCTCCACACAGGGAGACTCCACAGCCCCCTGGGCAGCCTCTGCCAGGCTTCTCTCACCCTCACAGGGGAAAAGTTCTTCCTCCTCTTCCCATGGCACTTCCTCTGCCTCAGCTTCCACCCCTGCCCCTTCTGCTGGCATTGGGCAGCCCCCAGCAGAGCCTGGCTCCAGCCTCTGGGCACTGCCCCTGCACAGCTTCAGCACCAGCAAGGAGCTCAGCTCTCAGGCTCCTCCTCTCCCAGCTCCACAGCCCTCAGCTCCCTCAGGCTCTGCTCCTAAGGAAGAGCTTCCACTGCCTGCAGCATCTTTGTGCCTCTGGGATGAACTCTCCCCAGCACTTCCCTGAGGTCCTTCCTGACCTGAGGGGCCCAGAGCTGGACACAAGCTTCCAGATGTGGCCTCAGCAGGGCAGAGCAGAGGGGCAGGAGACCCTCTCTGACCTCCTGACCACAGCCCTTCTGATCCCCCCAGGCTGCCATTGGCCTTCTTGGCCCCCAGAGCACATTGCTGGCTCATGGCCAACCTCCCACCCACCAGCACTCCCAGGTCCTTTTCCCCTTCCCTGCTCCCCAGCAGCTCAGTCCCCCGTCTGTGCTGCTACCTGGGCTTGTTCTTTACCAGTGTACATCTCCTGGTGCTGTGGGGACTTGAGGACAGCTCCCTTGCACTGGTGGTCTTCTAAGCAGTACATATTAAGAGCTATTTAAGTCACTTCAGACGAGTGTCACAGGCTTTTTATGCCTCATTCTTACAACAAATAGCTGTTTCCAACAAGCTTACTACCCTCTGGTGCTAGGAAAGCTCTGAGTGGAATTTTCTTGCTTACATGCATTCCCAGGGCATGAATTCATATACAATACTGTTTGGGTTATTTAATGCTGCTGAAAGAAACAGAGAGAGAGATGCAAGCACAGCCAGCAGAGAGGATTTTCTCTTAGGTTCACTGCCAGTTTAATTGGAACTTTACTTAAAGTTATCAAAACAGCATGGAGCTGTTTAGATTTAAAGCCCTCAGTCCCTGCAGCCCCTTCCTTAGCCCCCATAGCATGTCTGGGTTGATAAATGTGGTCCCAACAGCTCCAGACAATGACATCAGCACTGTGCCTTCTTCTGTTGTTCCTGGCTGGCCTTCAGGCAGAAGAACAGTAGTAAGCTTTAATCTCCACACGTCCTCACAGGCTCACAGGATGTCAGAGGTTGGAAGGGACCTCTGGAGAGCTTCCAGTCCAACCCCCTGCTAGAGCAGGAGCAGAGAACCCAGCACAGGTCACACAGGAACACATCCAGATGGGTCTTGAAAGGCTCCAGAGAAGGAGACTCCACAACCTCTCTGGGCAGCCTGCTCCAGGCCTCTGGGAGCCTCCCAGGGCAGAAGTTCCTCCTCCTGCTCAGCTGGAACCTCCTGTGCTGCAGTTTCCGTCCACTGCCCATTGTCCTATCCCAGGCTGCAGCTGAGCAGAGCCTGTCCCCTCCCTCCTGCCCCCCAGCCCTCAGCTCTTGATGGACATTGATCAGATCCCTCTCAGCCTTCTCCTCTCCAGACTCAACAGCCCCAGGGCTCTCAGCCTCTCCTCCCCAGGCAGTGCTGCAGTCCCTTCAGCAGCCTTGGAGCTTCCTTGGACTCTCTCCAGCAGATCCCTGTCCCTCCTGAGCTGGGCAGCCCAGAGCTGGCTGCAATACTCCAGGGGAGGTCTCAGCAGGGCAGAGCAGAGGGGCAGCAGAACCTCCCTGGCTCTGCTGGCCACACTCCTCTGAGTGCAGCCCAGGACCCCCTTGGCCTTCTCAGCCCCCAGGGCACATTGCTGTCCCATGCAGAACTTGCTGCCCCCCAGCACTCCCAGCTCCTTCTCCTTGGGGCTGCTCTCCAGCAGGTCACCTCCCAGCCTGTGCTGCTGCAGTTCATTCTTCCTGCCCAGCTGCAGGACTCAGCTCTCATCCTGGTTGAACCTCTCTGCCCAGCTCTCAGTCTCTCCAAGTCTCACTGAATGGCCTCACAGCCTTCAGCTGTCCCAGCCAAGCCTCCCAGTCTGGTGTCATCAACAGACCTGCTGACCAGACTCCGTTTGCTGTGCCCTCCTCAGTGTCATCGATGAAGATGCTGAACAGGACTGGACCCAGCACTGGTCCCCGGGGGACTGCCCTGGTCACAGCTCTCCAGCTGTTGCTTAGAGACTGATCACAACCTTTGCCTCACCACACAGCAGCTGGCCTTGCACCCTCGTTCCTTCTAAGTGTTTGAAAACAATCGTCAGCAGCTTCCTCAGTGCCTTTGCAGCTCGGATGGGATTCACTTGCTTTGTTTGCCCCAGGCCAAGTGCAGGCTGGCTGAGCACCCTGCCATACAGTCTCTCAATAGGATCCTGAACTGCCAGCTGCTTCCTTTTGCTTTCTTGATGCCTCCCAGCCAGGCTCAAAATAGGAACTGCTGATCTGGATGCTGATTCCTGTGATGCCACCATAGTGAGGCTGGGAAAAGCCTCCATATCTTTCAACACTCAAATTACAGCAATGCAGGCTCCAAAGAGCAGCATGAGACCAGTTTGGTGTGAAGTTTATGTTCTACAAACTCTGTGCTCTCCTACCAGGAGAGGCTGAGAGAGCTGGGGGTTTGAGCCTGGGGTAGAGAAGGCTCCAGGCAGAGCTCAGAGCAGCCTGGCAGGACCTGAAGGGGCTGCAAGAAGGCTGCAGAGAGACTGTTGGCCAAGGCCTGCAGGGACAGCAGCAGGGACAATGGCTTCAAAGGAGAGCAGAGCAGCTTGAGCTTGGAGGGGAGGAAGAAGTTGTGCAGCAGGAGGGGGTGGAAGCCTGGCACAGGCTGCCCAGGGAGGGGCTCAGCTTCCCCCATGATGTTCTCTCCTAACCTTTGCCATTCCCATGGTGTCCTTCTGCTCACCCTCAGGCACCAGAGAGTCTTTCCTGTGGGTGTCCCCTGGGCTGCCTGTGCCCCTGTGTGGCAGCTTCTCAAAGTGGATCACTGCCCCTGGTGCCTCCCAGCGCTGCTGAGGGGTGGTGAAAACGCCTCCTGTGCACAGCCTCTCCACAAACATTTTGCCTGCCCTGCTGCTCCCAGTGGGGGTTGTGCTTCCCCATCCCAACTCTCTTGACACACTCAGGAACAGCAACCAGGCTGAGGCCGTGGGAGCTGCCTGAAGGCTGCCAGGCAATCTTAGACACCAGCTAGGAGGGAGCGAGGACACAGAAGAGAGAGTCCAGGCCACAGCCTGGCTTGCATCCCCAGGGGACACAGGATGAGCAGAGGGAAGGGAAGCTCACCACAGCTGCAGCACTGCCTTTGCCAGGCAGGGACATCCTGAAGCCCTCTCAGATTGTGAAGCTTTGGTGGCCACAGCAGGTTCTCGATGCTGTGCTACCACACAGGAGTTGCTCAGGGGTCATATAAGGTCTCACACCAAGGTACAATGCACAGCCCACAGCTCACTCTCATAGCACACAAGCCCTGCTGCTGGTGAGATTCACACCCTCAGAAAGCCAAATCTTCAGGCTGGATGTGAGGAAGAAGTTGTTCCCCAGGAGGGTGGTGAGAGCCTGGCACAGGCTGCCCAGGTTGGTGGTGGAAGCCTCCTGCCTGGAGGTGTTGAAGGCTCCACATTTTTGAGGAGTACTGAGTCCAGCTCTGGAGCCTCTGTGCCAGGAAGGCTCTGGAGGTGCTGGAAGGTGTCCAGAGAAGGGCCACGAGGAGGAGCAGAGGGCTGGAGCTGCTCTGCTGTGAGGACAGACTGAGGGAGTTGGGGCTGTGCAGGCTGGAGAGGAGAAGGCTCCCAGGAGAACTCATTGTGGCCTTCCAGGATCTGCAGGGGGCTCCAAGCAAGCTGGGGAGGGACTTGTGAGGGTGTCAGGGAGGGATAGGACTGGGGGGGGATGGAGCAAAAGTGAAAGTGGGGAGATTGAGATTGGCTGTGAGGAAGAAGTTGTTCCCCAGGAGGGTGGTGAGAGCCTGGCACAGGTTGCCCAGGGAGGTGGTGGCAGCCTCATCCCTGGAGGTGTTTGCAGCCAGGCTGGATGTGGCTGTGAGCAACCTGCTGCAGTGTGAGGTGTCCCTGCCCATGGCAGGGGGTTGGAGCTGGCTGAGCCTTGAGGTCCCTTCCAACCCTGACACCTCTGTGATCCCATGATGCTGCCAAAGGCCATGGTAGGGACAAGCAGTACCATTATTCTCTGGAGTTCCCTTCCAACCCAGACCACTCTCTGGTTCTATGATTCTATTCCAGCCTCCACTGAAGCTAAAGAACAGAGCTGGTGAATAATTGTGTCTCTAACACAGCCCTGTGCCAAGTAATTACACACAGAGCAGAGGCTAACAGCTCTGTAGTCTTTTCCTCTGCTTTGCCAAGTTCCCCCAGCTAGAGGCTGGATCAAGCTCTATCAGCTGCAGAAATGATTAGCAAATTGGCTTTCAGCACTTTGAGAGCACAAAGATTAACTTTAAAGGACTTTGCTTTCTTCTGCATTGTGAGCAAATGAACCAGGGCTGGAAGCCTAAATGTTGTTCTCAGTTTCTCATCAGAGCTCTCAAAGTCTGTGTTTCTCAAGTGGTTGATTTCTGTGACCAGAAATATTCTGGGGATAGATCACACAAATAACAGAGTCACAGAACTGTCAGGGCTGGAAGGGACCTCAAGGCTCAGCCAGTCCCAGCCCCCTGCCACGGGCAGGGACACCTCACACCACAGCAGGTTGCTCACAGCCACATCCAGCCTGGCTGCAAACACCTCCAGGCAGGAGGCTTCCACCACCTCCCCGTTTGCCAGCACAAGGGAAAAAGGAAGGGGCACGTCCCCAGGGGCAGCTTGGCTGTTCGGCCTGTCTCGTGCTCCGGCACAGAGGATGCACTGCCCTGCGGGAAGCATCTCCAGGTTGAAGACCCCAAGGCATGCCTGTGGTTCAGCCAGGACTATGATGCTTGCAGCAGTGCAGCTGTGTTAGAGAGATGAACCACAGAGTCACTGAGGCTGGAACAGACCTCTGAGCTCATCCAGCCCAGCCTGTGACCCAACACCACCACACCAAGCACACCATGGCACCAAGGGCCACATCCAATCCTGCCTGAAACACCTCCAGGCACAGCGACTCCACCACCTCCCTGGGCATCCATCCCAGTGCCTAATTCCCCTTGCCAGCAGGAAGTGCTTCCCAACAGCCAACCTAACCCTCCCCTGGCACAGCTTCAGGCCATGCCCTCTCCTCTTGGCACAAGCTGCCTGGGAGCAGAGCCTGACCCCCACCTTGCTGCACCTTCCCTTCAGGTGGCTGCAGAGTGGGATAAGGTCCCCCCTGAGCCTCCTCTGCTGCAGGCTGAACACCCCCAGCTCCCTCAGCCTCTCCTCATCAGCCTTTCCCTCCAGTCCCTTCCCCACTCCTCTGGCCCTGCTCCAGCCCCTCAAGATCTCTCTTGCAGGGAGGGCCCAGAGCTGCAGCCAGTGCTGGAGGTGAGGTCTCCCCAGTGCCCAGCACAGGGCAGAAGGAACTCCCTGCTCCTGCTGGCCACACTGCTCCTGCTCCAAGCCAAGATGCCCCTGGCCTCCCGTGCCCCCTGGGCACTCTGCTGGCTGCTGTGCAGCTGCTGTCCCCCAGCACTGCCAGGAGCCTCTCTGCCAGGCTGCTCTGCAGCCACTCCCCCCGGTCTGTAGGCTGCATGGGGTGATGGTGGCCAAAGTGCAGGAGCCTGCCCTTGGCCTTGTTAAACCTCATCCACCTCCACCCAGCCTGGCCAGGGCTCTCTGCAGAGTCTTCCTCCCTTCCAGCAGACCCACACTGCCCCCAGCTTGGTGTCCTCTGCCAGTTTACCAATGGCAGCCTGGATCCCCTCAGCCAAGGCATCAGTAAGGATTGGGGACTCAGACTGGAGAATGCTTTGGAGCTGGAGGCTGGGAGAAGCTTAGGCAACTGGGGCCAAGTGAGGAAGACCACAGGAGGGAGACTGGGAAACTGTGACTGAGCAGGGGGCAAGCAGAGGCCAGCTGGATGTGGACACTGGGGCTGCTGTGGAAAGAAGCTGGAACAAAAGATTTGAGGAGGTGTTGTGGGAGGGGCAGGGGAATCCTGAGTGCCTTGGGAGATGGAACGGAGTCCAGGAGGCACAGTGTGGAAGGAGTGAGAGGGGGAGATGGAAATGGGAAGGAGTGGGCAGGAAGGGTGTGCAAGAGCAAAGCAAGGGAAGGTGTGAGGAGGAGGAGCAGGAGTCCATGGATTTACTGCCTGAGGAGATGCAAAACCACTGATGGATCTGTGCCACAGCCCCCTGCCCCCACATCCTCCCCTGCCCTTCTGGAAGCCTTGCTCTCAGTGTTGTCTCTCTGCTCTGTGACCCTGGATGTCCATTGCTCCCAGCAGACTCCAGTTCTGCCCTTCCCATTGGCTTTCCCACTTTGATTCCTGCTCCAGGGAAAGTGTCCTGCCCAGCTCCTGTTGGACCATTCCATACCATCCAGACACCTATGGAAACTCAGCCTGGGACTGGTTGTAGGCTGTTGTCAGGAGGAATTTCCAGTCTGGTTCTGAGGTCTCTTAGTAGTTGCTGTCTCCTCCTTGTCCTCCTGACCACTTGGCCCCAGGCTCATGCTGGGTTAGTTGTAACTTAAGACTTTTTCTGGGGCAGCTCCACAAACAATTGCACTGCACAGAATCACAGATCAGAGAGTGCCAGGGGCTGGCAGGGAGCTCCAGAGCTCACCCAGCCCAAGCCCCCTGCCACAGGAGGCTCACCCAGAGCAGCTCACACAGCAGCACAGCCAGCTGGCCTTGGGAGAGCTCCACACAGGGAGACTCCACAGCCCCCTGGGCAGCCTCTGCCAGGCTTCTCTCACCCTCACAGGGGGAAAGTTCTTCCTCCTGCCTCCAGAGGCCAGATGGCTGTGGACACTGATGGTGATGTGAACAGAGCCACTCCTTAGACACCACCTGAGAGCCATGCAGGTGCCCTTGGGTCAGGCAGCTCAGTCAGTCACTGAGTGTAGCTGCAGTTTGCTTCCCTGCTGAACCTTTGCCCCACAAGGCTGTGTGCAGAGCAGATGTTTGCAATTGTCTGTGTGTGTAGAGCAATCAAATGTTCCCCCAGCCCCACACCCAACACGTACTGGTATATCTTAGGACACTTTCCTTCCTAGCCAGCTTCAGGCTGGATTTGTATGGACCCCAAATGTTCTTCTTTTTTATAGCTAGAGGAATTCCAATTACAGTGTGAGGAAGGCAGAGCTATGATCTGCATTCTCCAGAGAGTGTGCAGGGCAGAAATGTCAGCAATGTGCAGCCTTGATCAGGAATGTGTGCATCCTGCAGCCCCTGCATGCCTCCCATGCCTGAATAGCCTGAACCAGAGTCTCCAAGGGGAGCTCTTCCTCCCTGTTAGCATCCCAGGCTGGCTTTCTGACCCCATGGCACTCCGGGAATGGTTCCTTTTGTCACAGAGTCAAGCAGGTTGGAAGAGAACTCCAAGATCATCAAGTCCAACTGATCACCCAACCCTAACTCATCCACCAGACCATGGCACCAAGGGCCTCATCCAGGCTCCTCCTAAACACCTCCAGGGATGGTGACTCCACCACCTCCCTGGGCAGCACATCCCAAGGGCCAATCTCTCTTGCTGGGAAGAATTTCTTCCTCACCTCCAGCCTGAACCTCCCCTGGCACAGCTTGAGACTGTGTCCTCTTGTTCTGGTGCTGGCTGCCTGGGAGAAGAGACCAACCCCCACCTGGCTGCAACCTCCCTTCAGGGAGTTGTAGGCAGCAATGAGGTCTCCCCTGAGCCTCCTCTTCTGCAGGCTAAGCAACCCCAGCTCCCTCAGCCTCTCCTCACAGGGCTGTGCTCCAGACCCCTCCCCAGCTTTCTTGCCCTTCTCTGGACACCTTCCAGCAGCTCAACATCCTTCCTAACCTGAAGAGCCCAGAACTGGACACAGGACTCCAGGTGTGGCCTGAGCAGTGCTGAGCACAGGGGCAGAATGACTTCAGGCTTACAATATGGGCAGATGGCTCAAGAGCTGAGGTCAGGATTTGGCCCTTCCATTTAGACTGACCTGATGACTTCTGCTGCTAAAAATAACCCAGCCAGAGGTCGCAGAGGATGGAGGGGAGACTGCATGAGCAGCCCACCTATGAAAACATTTCTTATGAAGGCTTAAAAGAGCATTGACCAAGCTGTCTGCCTTCTCTGTCTCAGCTCTAGAAGCCTACAGGGAGAAGTGGAGATGAGCACAGTAAGTTTGCCAGACGAACTGGAAAGTGACTCAGCCTGATGCTGGTTATGGCCTATTTACAACGGTGGCTGCAAAGCTCAGCCTCCCCCCTGCAGCTCCATCAGCCCAGCACAGGAGTTTTGCTTAGACTATGGAAAAGGGAAATTTTTCAAAGTGCTTTGTCCTAGTAGGGATTTGGCTTCCAGGGACAGTGCAGGCAGCAGCACGTGGCTCAGGAGTGCCGAGAAGAGTGGTACTGCTGGTCCCTGCCATGGCCTTCGGCAGCATCACAGAAGCGTCAGGGCTGGAAGGGAGCTCAAGGCTCAGCCAGCTCCAACCCCCTGCCATGGGCAGGGACACCTCACACCACAGCAGGTTGCTCACAGCCACATCCAGCCTGGCTGCAAACACCTCCAGGCAGGAGGCTGCCACCACCAACCTGGGCAGCCTGTGCCAGGCTCTCACCACCCTCCTGGGCAACAACTTCTTCCTCACATCCAGCCTGAAGATTTGGCTTTCTGAGGGTGTGAATCTCACCAGCAGCAGGGCTTGTGTGCTATGAGAGTGAGCTGTGGGCTGTGCATTGTACCTTGGTGTGAGACCTTATATGACCCCTGAGCAACTCCTGTGTGGTAGCACAGCATCGAGAACCTGCTGTGGCCACCAAAGCTTCACAATCTGAGAGGGCTTCAGGATGTCCCTGCCTGGCAAAGGCAGTGCTGCAGCTGTGGTGAGCTTCCCTTCCCTCTGCTCATCCTGTGTCCCCTGGGGATGCAAGCCAGGCTGTGGCCTGGACTCTCTCTTCTGTGTCCTCGCTCCCTCCTAGCTGGTGTCTAAGATTGCCTGGCAGCCTTCAGGCAGCTCCCACGGCCTCAGCCTGGTTGCTGTTCCTGAGTGTGTCAAGAGAGTTGGGATGGGGAAGCACAACCCCCACTGGGAGCAGCAGGGCAGGCAAAATGTTTGTGGAGAGGCTGTGCACAGGAGGCGTTTTCACCACCCCTCAGCAGCGCTGGGAGGCACCAGGGGCAGTGATCCACTTTGAGAAGCTGCCACACAGGGGCACAGGCAGCCCAGGGGACACCCACAGGAAAAACTCTCTGGTGCCTGAGGGTGAGCAGAAGGACACCATGGGAATGGCAAAGGTTAGGAGAGAACATCATGGGGGGAAGCTGAGCTACAGGGAAGAGGGTGTATCCTAGACTCATGGAATGGTCTGGGCTGGAAGGGAGCTCCAGAGTTCACCCAGCCCAAGCCCTCTGCACCCAGCAGGGACAGCCCCAACTCCAGCAGCTTGCCCACAGCCCTCTCCAGCCTCCCCTGCAACAGCTCCAGGCAGGGAGCCTCAACCCCCTCCCTGGGCAGCCTGTGCCAGGCTTCCACCCCCTCCTGCTGCACAACTTCTTCCTCCCCTCCAAGTTCAAGCTGCACTGCTCTCCTTTGAAGCCATTGTCCCTGATGCTGTCCCTGCAGGCCTTGGCCAACAGTCTCTCTGCAGCCTTCTTGCAGCCCCTTCAGGTCCTGCCAGGCTGCTCTGAGCTCTGCCTGGAGCCTTCTCTTCTCCAGGCTCCACACCCCCAGCTCCCTCAGCCTGGCCTGGTAGGAGAGCACAGAGATTGTCGACCTCCAGAAGTCACCCAGTCCAACCCCTCTGCCCTCAGCAGGGACATCCCCAACTGGAGCAGGTTGCCTCTTCCAGCCCAGATTCTCTGATGCTCTGACACCAGCATTTTATGCCTCTGTGATTCTGTGATTCTCTGCCATGCCTCCAGAGAGAGCCCTGGGTTCTGCCCCCAGGCAGTGATGCAAAAGGACGAGCAGTCAAGGCAGTAAAATGTGATTAGCCTTCCCCACCATCTACCTCTGAATGTCTTCTCCACAACTGAATCGTGTTGTGGGATCTTCTCACCCAGCCTGACGATTTGGAGTGCAAGTTCTTCTCCCTGGCTCGTTGCTGCAGTCTGGTTCTGATGCCTGTGGTGCGCAGGTGGCCAGAGAGGATGATCTGGCAGCCCTTCAGCACTCCACAGCATATGATGCATAGATTGTATCTCTTTACAGGGAGTTTTTTTCCCGCTGTAAGCTGCCCATAAATCAGTCAGGATGGTTATTAATTAGCTTGCTGTGCTTGGCTGCTGAAGGGATTGCATTTATGGCCATCCTCTGGACTACAGGGGTCTGGCACCTACATCAATAGCAAGAAGAAGGGCAAGGACAACCTCCACTCCTTGGTTGACACGGAGGGGAACGTTGTAACAAAGGATGAGGAAAAGGCAGAGGTACTTAACACCTTCTTTGCCTCAGTCTTCACTAGCAGGGCAGAACGTCTTCCAGACAGCTGGCCTGCAGAGCTGGCACAAGGAGCCAGAGAGCTGCAGAGTTTCCCACTGCTCCAAGAGGAAGTTAGAGATCTACTGAGCCGCTTGGACCCCCACAAGGCCATGGGACCGGATGGGATCCATCCTAGGGTGCTGAGATTGCTGACAGATGAGCTGTCCAAGCCACTCTCCATCATTTTTCAGCAGTCCTGGCTCACTGGAGAGGTCCCAGAAGACTGGAAGCTGGCCAGCGTGGTGCCCATCCACAAGAAGGGTCGGTTGGATGAGCCGGGGAATTATAGGCCTGTCAGCCTGACCTCAGTGCCAGGCAAGATTATGGAACGGGTCATCTCGAGTGCGATCACACAGCACTTACAGGGTGGCCAGGGGCTCAGGCCTAGCCAGCATGGATTTAGGAGGGGCAGGTCCTGCCTGACCAACCTGATCTCCTTCTATGATCAGGTGACTGCCTGGTGGATGTGGGGAGGCCTGTGGATGTGGTCTACCTGGACCTCAGCAAGGCCTTTGACACCGTTCCCCACAGCAAACTCCTGGCCAAGCTGGCAGCCCATGGCTTGGACAGGATCACACTGCGTTGGGTTAGGAACTGGCTGGAGGGCCGAGCCCAGAGAGTAATGGTGAATGGCACCACATCCAGCTGGCGGCCTGTCACTAGTGGTGTGCCCCAGGGATCAGTGCTGGGCCCCATGCTCTTCAACATCTTTATTGATGATCTGGATGAGGGCATTGAGTCCATCATCAGTAAATTTGCAGATGACACCAAGCTGGGGGCAGCAGTTGATTTGCTGGAGGGCAGAGAGGCTTTGCAGAGGGACCTCGACAGGCTGGACAGATGGGCAGAGTCCAATGGCATGAGATTTAACACATCCAAGTGCCAGGTTCTGCACATTGGCCACAACAACCCCAGGCAGTGCTACAGGCTGGGGTCAGAGTGGCTGAGAGCAGCCAGGCAGAGAGGGACCTGGGGGTGCTGGTTGATTGTAGGCTGAACATGAGCCTGCAGAGTGCCCAGGCAGCCAAGAAGGCCAATGGCATCCTGGCTTGCATCAGGAACAGTGTGGCCAGCAGGAGCAGGGAGGTCATTGTGCCCCTGTACACTGCACTGGTTAGGCCGCACCTTGAGTCCTGTGTCCAGTTCTGGGCCCCTCAGTTTAGGAAGGATGTTGACTTGCTGGAACGTGTCCAGAGAAGGGCAACAAAGCTGGTGAGGGGTTTGGAACACAAGCCCTATGAGGAAAGGCTGAGGGAGCTGGGGTTGCTTAGCCTGGAGAAGAGGAGACTGAGGGGTGACCTTATTGCTCTCTACAACTCCCTGAAGGGAGGTTGTAGCCAGGCAGAGGTTGGCCTCTTCTCCCAGGCAGCCAGCACCAGAACAAGGGGACACAGTCTCAGGCTGCGCCAGGGCAGGTTTAGGCTGGATGTTAGGAAGAAGTTCTACACGGAGAGAGTGATTGCCCATTGGAATCGGCTACCCGTGGAGGTGGTGGAGTCACCTTCACAGGAGGTGTTCAGGAGAAGACTTGATGGGGTGCTTGGCTGTATGGTCTAGTTGTTGGGTGGGTTGGATTGTTTGATGGGTTGGACGCGATGATCTTGAAGGTCTCTTCCAACCTGGTGTATTGTATTGTATTGTATTGTATTGTATTGTATTGTATTAGGAAGAAATTCTTTATCTTAAGTACCCTGGAGGTACTTAAGACCAGGTTGGATGAGGCCTTGAGCAATCTGGTCTAGTGGAAGCTGTTGCTGCCAATGCTGGGGGAGTTGGACCTAGATGATCTTTAAGGTCCCTTCCAACCCAAGCCATTCTGTGATTATATTCTGCTACATGAATTCATTTCATTATCAACATTCTTCCAGTGATAGAACAAGGGAAGATGGCTTTAAGCTGGAAAGGGCAGAATGGGTTTGGACCAGGAGAGGTTGGGGACTGAGCTGTTAGAGATCAGGGAAAGGGAAAATGGCCTGGGGGTGCTGGTGGGTGGGAGGTTGGCCATGAGCCAGCAATGTGCCCTGGGGGGCCAAGAAGGCCAATGGCAGCCTGGGGGGATCAGAAGGGCTGTGGTCAGGAGGTCAGAGAGGGTCTCCTGCCCCTCTGCTCTGCCCTGCTGAGGCCACATCTGGAGATTGTGGACCTCAGGGAGCTGCTGGAGAGAGTCCATCCCAGAGGCACAAAGATGCTGCAGGCAGTGGAAGCTCTTCCTCAGGAGCAGAGCCTGAGGGAGCTGAGGGCTGTGGAGCTGGGAGAGGAGGAGCCTGAGAGCTGAGCTCCTTGCTGGTGCTGAAGCTGTGCAGGGGCAGTGCCCAGAGGCTGGAGCCAGGCTCTGCTGGGGGCTGCCCAATGCCAGCACAAGGGGCAGGGGTGGAAGCTGAGGCAGAGGAAGTGCCATGGGAAGAGGAGGAAGCATTTGTTCCCTGTGAGGGTGAGAGAAGCCTGGCAGAGGCTGCCCAGGGGGGCTGTGGAGTCTCCCTGTGTGGAGCTCTCCCAAGGCCAGCTGGCTGTGCTGCTGTGTGAGCTGCTCTGGGTGAGCCTGCTGTGGCAGGGGGCTTGGGCTGGGTGAGCTCTGGAGGTCTCCTCCAGCCCCTGGCACTCTGTGATTGAGGCAAATGAATCCATTTCAAGTTTTGTGACTGAATCAGGAACTCAGCTGCTGTAAGACATCCCTGTGAGCAGTGTAAGCCTCTCTGCAGCTCTGTGTGGTGTGTGGGTGTGCACATGAGTGGTAAGCACAAGCAGGTTACCAAGGATTAGTGCCAAGGACTGACAGAAGAAATATGCAAAAGGAAATAGATAAATTAGATCTTTCTGGAGGCTGTGGATATTTATTACCCAAACCTGAGCCTGAGGGGACTCTCCACTGCCTGCACTTTCTCAATGGAAAGCACAAATCAGATGGAAAATATTTCTTGGTAGGGAGGCTCCGTTTCAGTCCCACTTCAGGGCTGATTTGGGTGAGCTGAACTTTCCAGTGGGTGAGTTCCTGACATTGATACAGCAGCCGATGGGAAGGGACATTTCACACCAGAGCTCTGAGAACATTAGAGAGCCATTAATTTGGGAGCTTTTAGGTGTTTATGGGGACTACAGATGGTGCTGAGAACATCAGCCTCCTCTCCACACCTTGGCTCTGCTCTCCTTGCCTTGGTTCTGATCTCCTCACCTTGGCTCTGCTCTCCTTGCCTTGGTCTTGCTCTCCTTGCCTTGGCTCTGCCCACAGCCCTCTCCAGCCTCCCCTTCAACAGCTCCAGGCAGGGAGCCTCAACCTCCTCCCTGGGCAGCCTGTGCCAGGCTTCCACCCCCCTCCTGCTGCACAACTTCTTCCTCCCCTCCAAGCTCAATCTACTTTGCTCTCCTTTGAAGCCATTCTCCCTGGTCCTATCACTCCAACCCCAACTCCCTCAGTCTGTCCTCACAGCAGAGCAGCTCCAGCCCTCTGCTCCTCCTCGTGCCCCTTCTCTGGACACCTTCCAGCACCTCCAGAGCCTTCCTGGCACAGAGGCTCCAGCACTGGACCCAGAGCTGCAGCTGTGCTCCCAGCAGAGTGGAGCAGAGGGGCAGAATCCCCTCCCTGGCCCTGCTGGCCACACTTCTCCTCCTGCAGCCCAGGATAGGATTGGCTGCCAGTGTTCCCTGGCAGCTTCTTCCCAGCCATCCAGTGAAGCTGGTGATCATCAGTCTGCTTCTAATGTCAGTGGAGCTCTGTGGCCGCAGCAGGCTGGTTTTGGTGATGGTAGTGGCTTTATTAGTATTATTATTTAATTTATTAATTGCTTTTTTGGTTCTCCTGTTGGGTCTCCTGCTCCTGTGTTTCATATTGGGGTCAAGCCTAATTTTCAGGACTAAGTTGAGTTGGTTTTCACCCAGCTTGAATGATGCTGGATTGCACTTAGCCACACACGGATCGGACAACAGAGATTTCCTTCATCAAGTGAAGCTGAGAAGTCTGCTGGCTTGCTGGAAAGTCACCTCCAGCAGACACCTCCGAGGAGGAATGATCTGAAATGTGCTGTTCTGATGAATGCTGCTTATAAGATAAATGCTTGTGAAGATCAGGGGTTGAACAACAACAAAGGACACAAAGGAATGCAGCTGCTTCCCATCCTGCTATTCTCCACAATCCTTCTGTCCCCTTGGCTGGTGCAGGGGGAGCTCCCCCTTCATAAATAGACCATTTCCTAGAAAAAGGATGAGGAAAGGGGGGAAGCACAGCCAGAATTAACTCAGGGTTGTTTTAACTATGTATTGCTGACGAGGAAATATTCTCTGTTGTTTGTTCAGCTCGGATAAATCGTCCAAAATGTTTGAAGGACACTGAAGGTTGTCCCTAGAGTCACTACAGCTGCACTGACTGCAGGGAAGCTACTCTCAGTTGCTGAAGCTGACAAGCAATGGCAGTAACATCGGCCAGAACTATCCTCACCATCAGTACAGGCTGGGGGAGGAGGGGATAGAAAGCAGCCCTGAGGAAAAGGACCTGGGGGTGCTGGGGGGGAGAAGCTGGCCAGGAGCAGGCAGTGTGAGCCTGCAGCACAGGAGGCCAAGGGCAGCCTGGGCTGCATCCAAAGCAGCACTGCCAGCAGAGCCACAGAGGGGATTCTGCCCCTTGGCTCTGCTGAGACCTCCCCTGCAGGGCTGTGTGCAGCTCTGGAGCCCTCAGCACAGGAAGGACCTGCAGCTGATGGAGAGGCTCCAGAGGAGGCCAGGAGAATGCTCAGGGGCTGGGAGCAGCTCTGCTGTGAGGCCAGGCTGAGGGAGCTGGGGGTGTTGAGCCTGGAGAAGAGAAGGCTCCAGGCAGAGCTCAGAGCAGCCTGGCAGGACCTGAAGGGGCTGCAAGAAGGCTGCAGAGAGACTGTTGGCCAAGGCCTGCAGGGACAGCAGCAGGGACAATGGCTTCAAAGGAGAGCAGAGCAGCTTGAGCTTGGAGGGGAGGAAGAAGCTGTGCAGCAGGAGGTGGGTGGAAGCCTGGCACAGGCTGCCCAGGGAGGGGGTTGAGGCTCCCTGCCTGGAGCTGTTGAAGGGGAGGCTGGAGAGGGCTGTGGGCAAGCTGCTGGAGTTGGGGCTGTCCCTGCTGGGTGCAGAGGGCTTGGGCTGGCTGAGCTCTGGAGCTCCCTTCCAGCCTGGACCATTTCCTGATCTGTTAAATTTAACCCTGAGACAGAGCTGGCCTCTCACAGGGTCATCATTGTTCAAGGCAGTTGAACAGATCAAAGAATTCTTCCAAGTGATTCTATATTGAGACCATCAATTCTCTTTGAGACAGAAGTGCAGCTCCTAGAGAGCCACCCTGTCTTTATTTAGGCAGCCCATGTAAAGGCATTTCTTTATCTGCAAATAAAACTCAACAAGTCGCAGCCCCAGTGTGGGCAGGAGTCAGAGCAGGGAGTAGGAAAGCTCAGGATTACTGAAGAGAGAACGATGTGGGCAAGGTCTGTTTGTACAATGTCAGAGTGATACAGACCTCAGAATGAACCAGGTTGGAAAAGACCTCAGAGATCATCCAGGCCAGCCTATCACCCAGCACCATCTGATCAACTCAACCCTGGCACCAAGCACCCCATCCAGTCTCTTCCTAAACACTTCCAGGGATGGTGACTCCACCACCTCCCTGGGCAGCACATCCCAAGGGCCAATCTCTCTCTCTGGGAAGAATTTCTTCCTCAACTCCAGCTTAAACCTCCCCTGGCACAGCTTGAGACTGTGTCCTCTTGTTCTGGTGCTGGGTGCCTGGGAGAAGAGACCAACCCCCACCTGGCTACAACCTCCCTTCAGGGAGTTTAGAGAGCAAGAAGGTCTCCCCTGAGCCTCCTCTCCTCCAGGCTAAGCAACCCCAGCTCCCTCAGCCTCTCCTCACAGGGCTGTGCTCCAGACCCCTCCCCAGCCTCGTTGCCCTTCTCTGGACACCTTCCAGCAGCTCAACATCTTTCCTAACCTGAGGGGCCCAGAACTGGACAGAGGGCTCAAGGTGTGGCCTGAGCAGTGCTGAGCACGGGGCAGAATGACCTCCCTGCTCCTGCTGGCCACACTGTCTCTGCTGCAGGCCAGGATGCCATTGGCCTTCTTGGCCCCCTGGGCACACTGCTGGCTCCTGTTCAGAACGAAGCAGTCAGGATGTAATAAAGCAGTCAAATTCCATATTCTGGGACAGGAGCTGAGTCTACACAGAGTCACAGAGTGCCAGGTGCTGGCAGGGAGCTCCAGAGCTCACCCAGCCCAAGCCCCCTGCCACAGCAGGCTCACCCAGAGCAGCTCACACAGCAGCACAGCCAGGCAGGTCTTGAATCCCCCCAGAGAGGGAGTTTCATTCATCTGTTAGTACCATCTGACCTATACAAAAAGTCTTCATACCAAGATTGTGCCAGAGGCTACCCAATGGCATTTTCTTTTGACCAAACTGTGTGCAGCCTTTCTGATTCTGGTTTTTGATCACACACCTCAGAATCTTCTCACAACTTGAGACAATGAGATGAAAACTCTTGAGAAACAAACCACAGAATCACAGAATGCTTCACCATCCCTGGAGGTGTTCAAAGATTGGATGTGGCACTTGGAGCCAGGGTTTAGTTGTCAGGAGGTGTTAGGTGTTAGGTCATAGGTTGGACTTGATGATCTCTGAGGTCTTTTCCAACCTGGCTGACTCTGTGATTCTGTGAATTGGAAGGGATCCTCACAAGGCATCTTGCCCAACCAGCCCACAGTGAGCTGGGACACCTCCAACAAGATCTGGTTGCTCAGGGCCGAAGTGAAGTTTGATCTTGAATGTCTCCAGCGGATGGGAACTTCCCCACAGCTCTGGGCAGCCTGTTCCACTCTTTCTCTACCATGAAGAACTTCCTCCTCATTGTAGAGTCATGGGATCATAGAGTCACAGAATCATGGAATCACAGTCATGGCATCATAGAATCAAAGAATCATAGAGACAGAGAGTCATAGAATCATAGAGTCAGAATCATAGAATCAGGAATCATAGAATCAGAGTCACTGAATCATGGAATCATAGAATCATGGAATAGTTTGGGCTGGAAGGGAGCCCCAGAGCTCAGCCAGCCCAAGCCCTCTGCACCCAGCAGGGACAGCCCCAACTCCAGCAGCTTGCCCACAGCCCTCTCCAGCCTCCCCTTCAACAGCTCCAGGCAGGGAGCCTCAACCCCCTCCCTGGGCAGCCTGTGCCAGGCTTCCACCCCCTCCTGCTGCACAGCTTCTTCCTCCCCTCCAAGCTCAAGCTGTTCCACTACCCTAAACCTCAGTCTCCCCTGCTCTGATTTAAGATGCAGGGTGACTGATGAAAAAGAGGCTGAAAGGCTGAATCACCTCAGGCTGTGAAATGATCATTCATCTGCTTTGTCATTCTTGTTTGTCTTTCTCCTCTGGGCTCTGGCCAGGTCCTGAGGCAGAACAAGCATTTGTGGCACACAGCTCATATTTATGACATGTTTAATAAGGTGCAGTGCAATAGATTGTAATAACAGCATTTGTCAAGTGAACACTTTCAAAGCAGATTGGGTTTGATTGGTAATTCAAGCCCTGCAATTCAGACCATATGTGACCTAGTAACAGGCATCTGAGCCTTGGTATCCACTCTGCAGCCTGTATCTAAGGACTTGAGAGATGTGTTGAAATGCTGAAGGACATCACAGAACTATAGAGGCTGGAATAGAACTCTGAGAGCTTCAGGACCACCTTTGACAAAACACCACCACAGTGGTAGTCAGGTTGAAATTAGAGTAGAATCACAGAGCTGTCAGGGTTGGAAGAGAGCTCAAGGCTCAGCCAGTTCCAACCCCCTGCCATGGGCAGGGACACCTCACACCACAGCAGGTTGCTCACAGCCACATCCAGCCTGGCTGCAAACACCTCCAGGCAGGAGGCTTCCACCACCTCCCTGGGCAGCCTGTGCCAGGCTCTCACCACCCTCATGGGGAAGTAGGTGTAGGCTGGATGTTAGCAACAAGTTCTTTACCAGGAGGGTGGTGGAACAATGGAGGTGATTCTGCCCCTCAGTTCCACTCTGCTGAGACCACAGCTGGAGCTCTATGTCTACTTCTGAAGCCTCTGTGCCAGGAAGGATCTGGAGGGGCTGGAAGGTGTCCAGAGAAGGGCCACCAGGAGGAGCAGAGGGCTGGAGCTGCTCTGCTGTGAGGACAGACTGAGGGAGTTGGGGCTGTGCAGGCTGGAGAGGAGAAGGCTCCCAGGAGACCTCATTGTGGCCTTCCAGGATCTGCAGGAGGCTCCAAGAAAGCTGGGGAGGGACTTTTGAGGGTGTGAGGGAGGGATAGGACTGGGGGGATGGAGCACAACTAGAAGTGGGGAGATTGAGATTGGATGTGAGGAAGAAGTTGTTCCCCAGGTGGGTGGGGATGGATGATCCTTGAGGTGTCTTCCAACCCTGACAACTCTGTGATTCTATGAGCAGGCTGCCCAGGGAAGGGGTTGAGGCTCCCTGCCTGGAGCTGTTGAAGGGGAAGCTGGAGAGGGCTGTGGGAAGCTGCTGTAGCTGGGGCTGTCCCTGCTGACTGCAGAGGGGCTGGACTGGATGAGCTTTGGTGATCCCTTCCAACCCAAACCATTCTGTGCTGGATTTTGGATCCCAAATCTGCAGCTTCCTTTCTGACAGCTCCTGCTGCAGTTCAGGCACTAGGCAGAGTGAGGATCATTTCCAACAGGCTCTTTGTGTCTGGCTGTGTGGTTTCTCACAGGCACTGGTGCAGGTGGGTGGTTGAGTGCCAGGTGGTCTCCTGGCCAAAAGAGCAATCCCAAGCACCTCTAATTGACTGCTCCTGATGTACTCATTGTGTTCATCCAGTCCTTTGGACAGTGTGAAGAGTTCAAGCTCAGCGCTTAGCACAGGGCTGACAGAAGATGGCATCTGTACAGCTCTGCAGTCTGCCTCCACCCCAGGCTCTCTGAAAAGTGGAGTCTTCTCCCCTCCAGCACACCACGCTGGAATTTCACACCTTTCCCACTTCTGGCCCCAATTTGTGTTGAAAAATGGCCTCTCTGTGGCAGGCAGTCAACACTGAGCAGTGCGGCAACCATTCCTCTCTTGGAGAAGTTCATGGGGAGAGCTGTTGTATCAACCTCCTTGGAAGAAACAGCTCTGTGAAGCAGTGGACAGAATGTTCCAACGTAACAGACCCTTAGAAAGCAACAGCCTACGCATTTTGGTGTCAGTTCTGGGGGTGTTGTGTGTGTGTAGCTCCAAGCTGCATCTAAAAACAAACCCAAACATCAGATGAGCTTCTCTTGGAGAGCCCCAGGGGTATAGAAGCATAGAATCAACCAGGTTGGAAAAGACCTCAGAGGTCATCAAGTCCAACCTATGACCTAACACCTAACACCTCCTGACAACTAAACCATGGCTCCAAGTGCCACATCCAAGCCTTTTGTGAGCACCTCCAGGTTTGGGGACTCCACCACCGCCCTGGGCAGCACATTCCAATGGGCAGTCCCTCTCTCTGTGTAAAACTTCCTCCTAACCTCTAGCCTAAACCTCCCCTGGCACAGCCTGAGACTGTGTCCTCTTGTTCTGGTGCTGGCTGCCTGGGAGAAGAGACCAACCCCCACCTGGCTACAACCTCCCTTCAGGGAGTTGGAGAGAGCAAGAAGGAAAACAAGCCCCCCAAACCCCCTCCAGGTTGAGATCCAGAGTGTGCTGAGATGGGAGCCATGCAACCACCTTAGCAGAGGCTGTGTGGGGGTTGGTTGGTTGTTTATTGAACTCACTGTTGGCCTATCAGAGTCATGTTTGGGTTTGTCAATAAATCATCTAACATCCAAGGGGAGAGGAACATCCTGGAGCTGGCCAGAGGGAGCCTCTAGCACTCACCACAAGTCAATCATTCATGCCTGAATATCATTTTCATCTCCATTCTCTCTCAGTGACACTGCTGCCACACTCTGACCCTTGGACACGCCTCCTGCCCCATTTTCCCCCTTTTTCCCCTCACACCCAGGGCACCTGGGCTCTCTTGGAGTCTCCTCCCTCCCCAGGTGTGGACTCTTTGCCCTCCCCTCCCACTCCCCTATTTAACGCCCCCAGGAAGGGCAGCAGCCCCAAGCTGAGCCCATCTGGGCTGAGGATCCTCCTCCTCTCCTCCCTGGTGAGTGCCCTTGGTGCACCCTGGGTGCTGGTGGTGGTGACTCCAAAGGCCGGGGGCCTGCTGGCCCCCGGTTGTTAGGGCCAACATTGCTGACTGCTCCACTGTCCCCCACGGGTGCTGGCTGGGGCTGAGCTCCTCTGGGTGGTGTCTTGGCTGGTGAGGGTCTTGCCCCAGGCTCTGGGGTGGGTGCAGGAGTGGTGGTGGTGGAGCAGGAGCAGCTTAGGCAGGGTGGGACTGGATGGTTCTTGGGGTCCATTCCAACTCTGGCAACTCAGTGGTTCTATGATCCCACAGCCCAAGTCCTTCTCTGGGCAGCCTCCAGGGTGTGGTGTCCGCAGGAAAGATGTCTTTTCTTCAGGAGTCACCTGAAATTGCCATCCACAATTGGCAGCCAATAGATAAATCAATACAGTTTCTCTGCAGCATCATTTAGAGCATGGTGGGGAAGGAATGTTTTAGGGTATCAGGGAGGGATAGGACTGGGGGGATGGATTCAAGCTAGAGGAGGGGAGATTTAGATTGGATGTGAGGAAGAAGTTCTTCCTGCTCCAGTGTGAGGTGTCCCTGCCCATGGCAGGGGGTGAGACTGGATGGTCCTTGAGGTCCCTTCCAGCCCTAACAATGCTGTGATTTCATATCCTCATTTCCATGGCAGAAGCATGCATGGCGTGCCTCACCCACTCTTCCCCTGTGACAGCTGCCAGTGTTACCACAGGAGGATCTTGCAGGTACCCCTCAGATCATCTCTCCCCCAGAGCCTCCCCTGAGGCAGCACCTCCTGTGCCAAGCGGGCTGGGAGCCCACACTGAGCTCTGAATCAGTCTGGCTCCTGCACATCCGCCCAGGACACCCCAGTCCAAGCCTCCAGTGCCTGCCAGGCCCTGTTCACACAGCACTGTGCAGTGCTCATCCCTCAGTTCCATCCTGCAGCTGGGGAGTCCTTGGGCTGCACCAACATGAAATCACTGCTGGAGCGAGGCTGGGATAGTCTCAGCCCCCCAGCAACATGCTGGGGTCAAAAACCACGTGAGAACATCCTGATGTCTTCTTTCTCCTGGCTGTGTATTGCAGATGTCTTGCCTTTCCCTGCTTCCCTTTTTTAGCTGCTTCTTAGAACCCTCTGCTGTCTCTCTGCCTGCTGAGGCCACACCTGGAATATTGCATCCAGCTCCGGGCTCCCCAGTTTAGCATCCTTGGAGCCCTCCCTTGGACTCTCTCCAGCAGATCCCTGTCCCTCCTGAAGGGACTGCAGCACTGCCTGGGGAGGAGAGGCTGAGAGCCCTGGGGCTGTTGAGTCTGGAGAGGAGAAGGCTGAGAGGGATCTGATCAATGTCCATCAAGAGCTGAGGGCTGGGGGGCAGGAGGGAGGGGACAGGCTCTGCTCAGCTGCACCCTGGGATAGGACAAGGGGCAGTGGATGGAGACTGCAGCACAGGAGGGAAGCAAGGTAGAGATGTGGAAATGGAGGTCTGGGGATGACAGCAAATGACACAAATCATAGAATCACAGAGCTGTCAGGGCTGGAAAGGACCTCAAGGCTCAGCCAGCTCCAACCCCCTGCCATGGGCAGGGACACCTCACACCACAGCAGGTTGCTCACAGCCACATCCAGCCTGGTTGCAAACACCTCCAGGCAGGAGGCTTCCACCACCTCCCTGGGCAACCTGTGCCAGGCTCTCACCACCCTCATGGGCAACAACTTCTTCCTCACATCCAATCTGAGTCTCCCCACATCTAGTTCTGCTCCATCCCCCCCAGTCCTATCCCTCCCTCACACCCTCAAAAGTCCCTCCCCAGCTTGCTTGGAGCCCCCTGCAGATCCTGGAAGGCCACAATGAGGTCTCCTGGGAGCCTTCTCCTCTCCAGCCTGCACAACCCCAACTCCCTCAGTCTGTCCTCACAGCAGAGCAGCTCCAGCCCTCTGCTCCTCCTCGTGGCCCTTCTCTGGACACCTTCCAGCCCCTCCAGATCCTTCCTGGCACAGAGGCTCCAGAACTGGCCCCAGAGCTCCAGCTGTGGTCTCAGCAGAGTGGAGCAGAGGGGCAGAATCCCCTCCTGGCCCTGCTGGCCACACTTCTCTTGCTGCAGCCCAGGCTCTGCTTGGCTCTCTGGGCTGCAAGTGCTCACTGCTGGCTCCTGTTGAGCTTCTCCTCCCCCAGCACCTCCAGGTCCTTTCCTTCAGGGCTGCTCTCCAGCCAGTCTCTGCCCGGCTTTTCAATGTGAACAAAGAATCCTCTTCTTCCATTTTCCTGTTGAAGATGGAACAAGAGCATTTATTATCTTCTCTGTTGCACACTGTATTCATGGCTCTTGGCAAGCACTGGGAATCTATACAAAGGCATTCTGGAGCAGCCCTCCAGGAAGGAATTTATGCTTTTGGCTCCTGGCTAAATGATGTGAGAAGTTTTCACCCAGGCCAAGAGGCCCTTGGGTTGTGTTCCTGTGAGTGCTCAGTAGTAGGAACATCCTCTTGCCAAGCCCAATGACCTTCCAGTAAACTAAGCAAACAACACAAACAAGGGAATTCAAAGCCTTGCAGACATCTCAGGGCTGCTCCCATGCACAGAGAACTCTTTGTTTTAGTTTATTTACATTTGTTTTGTTTTGTTCTGAACAGATCCCTTTGGCTGAGAAATGTCTGTGAGGGAAGCAGCTGAATGGAGACGTGAACTCTGCCTCCTCCACAGGGCTTTTGCTGAGCACAGGGAAACCTGAGAGGGCTCTGCAGGAGTTCCTTGCTGCTTGGGGAAAAGGCACCACGAGATGGCACCTTCTGAAGAGGATAACTAACACGGACATGGGAAACAACCCCCCTCCCCTCCAGGAAAAAGGCATCGTGTAAAGCTTGCTTCTGGAACATGTGGTGCATCAGAGGCTCACAGGGTGTCTAGGGGTTGGAAGGGACCTCTGGAGAGCTTTCACTCCAAGCCCCTGCCAGAGCAGGAGCAGAGAATCCAGCACAGGGCACACAGGAACACATCCAGACAGGGCTGGGAAGGCTCCAGAGAAGGAGACTCCACAACCTCTCTGGGCAGCCTGCTCCAGGCCTCTGGGAGCCTCCCAGGGCAGAAGTTCCTCCTCCTGCTGAGCTGCAACCTCCTGTGCTGCAGTTTCCATCCATTGCCCCTTGTCCTAGCCCAGGCTGCAGCTGAGCAGAGCCTGTCCCCTCCCTCCTGCCCCTCAGCCCTCAGCTCTTGATGGACATTGATCAGATCCCTCTCAGCCTTCTCCTCTCCAGACTGAACACCCCCAGGGCTCTCAGCCTCTCCTCCCCAGGCAGTGCTGCAGTCCCTTCAGCAGCCTTGGAGCCTCCCTTGGGCTCTCTCCCACAGACCCCTGTCCCTCCTGAGCTGGGCAGCCCAGAGCTGGCTGCAATATTTCAGGTGTGTCCTCAGCAGGGCAGGGTAGATGGGAAGATGGATATGAATGAAAGAGGCAATAAGGTCTAAGATGGGAAAGCATAAGGTCATCTTTGGCTTTTCTGCAGCTTCAATCCACGAGAGAAAGCATTTCTGTGTATGTTTAGCTTTGGAGCCAAGCCAGGATCTCTGCTGTTCATGTGTGCATTACATACTTGGAATGGATGCCAGCTCTGAAAGAACATTTTTCACCCCTGTGTGCCAGGTTTGCCTCTAAGCCCCCAGAAATTGTGCAGTGCTCAGTGAGAGCTGCAAATTACAGACATCATCCAGGCCCTTTAATTAGGAGGTGAATAATTGATACTTTGTGAAGCATTATGGATGAAAAAATACATTTCTAGACATCATAGAGTCATAGAATGGTCCAAGCTGGAAGGGAGCTCCAGAGCTTACCCAGACCAACCCCTCTGCACCCAGCAGGGACAGCCCCAACTCCAGCAGCTTGCCCACAGCCCTCTCCAGCCTCCCCTTCAACAGCTCCAGGCAGGGAGCCTCAACCCCCTCCCTGGGCAGCCTGTGCCAGGCTTCCACCCCCTCCTGCTGCACAACTTCTTCCTCCCCTCTAAGCTCAATCTGCTCTGCTCTCCTTTGATGCTGCTCCAACCCCCTGATCATTCTCATGGCCCTCCTCTGGACCCTCTCCATCAGCTCCATGTCCTTCCCATATTTAGGGCTCCAGCCCTGTGCACAGTATTCCAGCTGAGGTCTCACCAGAGCAGAGGTGCTTTACAAGTTAACAGGCAAGGAGCAGCTCTGCTGTGAGGCCAGGCTGAGGGAGCTGGGGGTGTTGAGCCTGGAGAGGAGAAGGCTCCAGGCAGAGCTCAGAGCAGCCTGGCAGGACCTGAAGGGGCTGCAAGAAGGCTGCAGAGAGACTGTTGGCCAAGGCCTGCAGGGACAGCAGCAGGGACAATGGCTTCAAAGGAGAGCCAGTTGTCGGGGAGAAGGGACTTGATCGAGACCGTGTCCGCATATACCTAGCTCCCGGGACTATTCCGAGCATCCCGCTGTTCCTTTAAGCCCAGCAGCGGAGAAGCCGCAGCTCGGCGCAGCCACATTCTCTCTCCGAGGCTGTTTGTCTCAGCCCCGAGACCCGTCGCCACGGGGTCGACCCCATAGCTATCGTCCGACCGGGAACCTCTGAGCCGCCTACCGGGAACCTCTGAGCCGCCTACCGGCAACCGTCGCCCCGCCCCGCCGTGCGAGCCGACTCCCAGGGCCGGCCCCACGGGCTGAACCCGACCAGGAGCCGGTCCAGCGGCAGAAGCCTGCCGGACTCCCACCCTGCTACAGACCACAGCTGCAGAGCATCTCCCTCGTGCTTTCCACCCACCAGCACTCAGTTCAAAGCATCCGCGTCCGGCAGAGCCATCGCTGACGCACAGAGATTGCAATATCGCTGTATGCAGCCAGAAGCCGCCCGCGTCCCGCCGAGTCGCCATCTAGTGGCCAAGCGGCGGAACTGCACCCTTCGTTATATAAAACACAGAGACAGTCTGTAGATAGTTTAATTAAGTTCTAATCATAACGCTAAGCCATTTATGGAATGTATTTCACGAACGTGCACTAGAACATGTATATAAGTTGTTGATTCATCGTTATTAATAATTTGATCATTAATAAAAATATTGTCATAATTCATATTTCATATTCATAAATCAAATAACCTCTTCCCAGCACCATTCCATGATTCCATGTAGGTAAAGCCCAATATTATTTCTTTCTGCAGCAACTTCTCTCAAAGCAGTGCAGAGCCTGCACAAACACATCTCCTGTTCCATGGGCTCCCAGAGCTGGGATCTTGCCAAGCCTGAAGGACATTTTAGTGTTCACCTTTCCCCCTCCCCCTCTTTTTCCTCTCAACAGCTATGATTAGTGCCCTTAAATCAAGTTCTCTTTAACATGCTGTAAGTTTTAAAGCCTTTGAAAGCAGCACAGGGAAACTAATCCTCATCCCTGGCAAAACACCAAAGGAATTGCCCACTGGGTAGGGGTACCTTGAAGGATAACCCTTTCACTCCTCTGATCTCAGCATTAGCCCAGGCCTAATCCAACATAAATGATTTTATGTTTTCTGGGTGAAAATGATGGAGACTTTAGTTCTTATGCAAAATAAAATGTGTGGCCAAATATCTGTTCTCCTTTTTGAACTGCCCTTCCTTCCCACCTCTGCCAAGGGAAACTCTTCCACCCCAGGACACAGAATCATAGAAGGGGTTGGGTTGGAAGAGTGCTTAAAGATAGTTTACTTCCAACTCCCTGCAGGGACACCTTCCACCAGAGCAGCTTGCTCAGGGTGTCCTCCAGACTGGATTTGAAGTTGTGGAAGGCATCCACAGCTTCCCTGGCAACCTGCTCCAAGGTCTCATCACCCTCACAGTAAAGAATTTCTTCCTAATACCAGAGAGTCTCAGAGTGCCAGGGGCTGGCAGGGAGCTCCAGAGCTCACCCAGCCCAAGCCCCCTGCCACAGCAGGCTCACCCAGAGCAGCTCACACAGCAGCACAGCCAGCTGGCCTTGGGAGAGCTCCACACAGGGAGACTCCACAGCCCCCTGGGCAGCCTCTGCCAGGCTTCTCTCACCCTCACAGGGGAAAAATTCTTCCTCCTCTTCCCATGGCACTTCCTCTGCCTCAGCTTCCACCCCTGCCCCTTCTGCTGGCATTGGGCAGCCCCCAGCAGAGCCTGGCTCCAGCCTCTGGGCACTGCCCCTGCACAGCTTCAGCACCAGCAAGGAGCTCAGCTCTCAGGCTCCTCCTCTCCCAGCTCCACAGCCCTCAGCTCCCTCAGGCTCTGCTCCTGAGGAAGAGCTTCCACTGCCTGCAGCATCTTTGTGCCTCTGGGATGGACTCTCTCCAGCACTTCCCTGAGGTCCTTCTTGACCTGAGGGTCCCAGAGCTGGACACAAGCTTCCAGATGTGGCCTCAGCAGGGCAGAGCAGAGGGGCAGGAGAACCTCTCTGACCTCCTGACCACAGCCCCTCTGATCCCCCCAGGCTGCCATTGGCCTTCCTGGCCCCCAGAGCACATTGCTGGCTCATGGTCAACCTCCCATCCAGCAGGACTTCCATTTCCTTTTCCCCTTCCCTGCTCTCCAGCAGCTCAGTGCCCAACCTCTCCTGGTCTAAACCCATTCTGCCCTTTCCAGCTTGAAGCCATCTTCCCTTGTTCTATCACTACTAGCCTTTGTGAAAAGTCCTTCCCCAGCTTTCTTTTTGGCCCCCTTCAGATCCTGGAAGGCCACAGTTAGGTCACCCCAGAGCCTTCTCTTCTCCAGGTTTGAGCAGCCCCACCTCTCCCAGCCTGCTCCCAGAGAGGGAGGGCTGGCAGGGAGTGAAGGGAGGCAGCAGCCAGCAGATCAAGAGGCCAAAGTAAGGTACTCAGCCCCCTGGCTCCCCTCCAGCAAACCAAGCTTGAGGAAGCCATTTGTCTTGAGGCTGCTGGTGTGGAGGGTTGTGGTATCAAAGCAAATCTAACCACACACTGCTCTGGCTTTACAGGGGCAGGAATGGGCAAGAAACAGGAGTGGGCTGTCCAGGCTGCTTGCTAGCCCAAAGGGAGCTTTCCAAGAGGCATGGCTATCAACAGGCTGCTGCAGCACTTCTGTTATGGAGACCTTGCTGGCTCCAGAGCTCCCCGTGCCTTCTCATGAGCATGAACGGGGGAGAGGGTTTCCTCTTGGCATTCATGTCTCCTTCTATTCAGCAAGCAGACACTGGCATGGTTTCTCAGATGTTTACCAGTGGCTGCTAGCTTCTCTGGTGCCAGGAATGATGCCAATATCTCTGCCCCCACAGAAGGAACTCTTTGTTCACTTAGCCTTCCTTTTTTGCCTGTGTGCTCCCACAGAAATAAAGCAAATGGCTTGCAGTGATGATGGTCTTACAGGATTGACCCCTGGAGGTCTACCACACAAGCCACTGAATCACAGAATCAGCCAGGCTGGAAAAGACCTCAGGGATCATCCAGGCCAAACTATCACCCAGCACCATCTAACCAACTCAACCAGGGCACCAAGGGCCTCATCCAGGCTCTTCTTAAGCACCTCCAGGGATGGGGACTCCACCACCTCCCTGGGCAGCACATCCCAAGGGCCAATCTCTCTTGCTGGGAAGAATTTCTTCCTCACAGCCAGCCTGAACCTCCCCTGGCACAGCTTGAGACTGTGTCCTCTTGTTCTGGTGCTGGGTGCCTGGGAGAAGAGACCAACCCCCACCTGGCTACAACCTCCCTTCAGGGAGTTGTAGAGAGTAAGGAGGTCTCCCCTGAGCCTCCTCTCCTCCAGGCTAAGCAACCCCAGCTCCCAGTGAATCAGAGCGGAGCAGAGATGTGGTTCAGTTTGCAGGTTAATCTTTCCACTTCACAGGCGCAAGCACTTCCCAGCAACAGCCCTCTGTGACATTTGTCCTCCCAAGTTCAGACACTAGAGAACATCATTTACCTCATGAGGAAAGGTTGGAAATAGTCCCACATGTGAGGCTGGGAATGGCTTGCTTCAGGTAATGTCCTTGATTCCCTCACATCTCAGCATATCCATTTGCCAGCAGGTCCTTGCCATGAGATCCCAATTGCCTCACAGAATATTCTACTGACAAATTATCTTTTCTACTATTCTGAGTGTTCTGAATATTACATAATAGAAAAGATCATTTGCAGGCAGGGGGGACTGCAGCACTGCCTGGGGAGGAGAGGCTGAGAGCCCTGGGGCTGTTGAGTCTGGAGAGGAGAAGGCTGAGAGGGATCTGATCAATGTCCATCAAGAGCTGAGGGCTGGGGGCAGGAGGGAGGGGACAGGCTCTGCTCAGCTGCAGCCTGGGATAGGGCAAGGGGCAATGGATGGAAACTGCAGCACAGGAGGTTCCAGCTCAGCAGGAGGAGGAACTTCTGCCCTGGGAGGCTCCCAGAGGCCTGAGCAGGCTGCCCAGAGAGGTTGTGGAGTCTCCTTCTCTGGAGCCTTCCCAGCCCTGTCTGGATGTGTTCCTGTGTGCCCTGTGCTGGATTCTCTGCTCTTGCTCTGCCAGGGGCTTGGACTGCGAGCTCTCCAGCGGTCCCTCCCTAGCCATCCTCTGATCCTGTGATGCTGTGAGCAGAGCAATAGCAATTCAACAGACAGCAGGTTTCCTTAGCATTGGTTATTAAACTGTGTTGCCACCTTGTGTATAGTTGCAGCCTTTCCCCTGTATACTCCTGGGCAGCAGCAGGCAGTGTGAGCCTGCAGAAGGCAAATCACAGCCTGGGCTGCATCCAAAGCAGCACTGCCAGCAGAGCCACAGAGGGGATTCTGACACTTGGCTCTGCTCTGACCTCACCTGCACTGCAGTGCCCAGCTCTGGAGCCAGCTGTATCCTCAGCTGCATCAACAGGAATGTGGCCAGCAGAGCCAGAGAGGGGATTCTGCCCCTTGGCTCTGCTCTGCTGAGACCCCACCTCCAATCCTGCCTCCAGTTCTGGTGTCCCCAGCATGAGAAGGACACAGAGCTGCTGGAGTGAGTCTAGAGGAGGCCCCAAAGATGATGCAAGGGCTGGAGCAGCTCTGCTCTGAGGTTAGGCTGAGGGAGCTGGGGGTGTTCAGCTTGGAGAGGAGAAAACTCCAAGAGCATCTTATAGCGACCCTGCAGTGCCTGGAGGGATCCCACAGGAAGGCTGGAGAGGGACTTTTCACAAGTGTGTCTGGCAATAGGGATAGGGGGAATGGATGTAAGCTGAGCTAGAGTAGGGTTAGACTGGATCTTGGGAAGAAGTTATTCAGTGCAAGGGTAGTGAGACTCTGGAGTAAGTTGCCCAGGGTGGTTGTTTAAGGCTAGGCTGGATGAGCCCATGAGCAGCTGAGTCTAGTTGTGAGGCCTCCCTTGCCCATGGTGAGGATGACGCAGATGATCTCCAAGGCTGGATGTTAGGAAGCAAGAGAGATTGGCCCTTGGGATATGCTGCCCAGGGAGGTGGTGGAGTCACCATCCCTGGAGGTGTTTAGGAGGAGCCTGGATGAGGCACTTGGTGCCCTGGTTGAGTTGATTTAATAGTGCTGGGTGATAGGTTGGACTGGATGATCTCAAAGGTCTTTTCCAACTTGGTCTCTTCTCTTCTTCTCTTCTTCTTCTCTTCTCTTCTCTTCTTCTCTTCTCTCTTCTCTTCTCTTCTTCTTCTTCTCTTCTCTTTCTCTTCTTTCTTTCTCTTCTCTCTCTTCTCTTCTCTTCTCTCTTCTTTCTCTTCTCTTCTCTTCTCTTCTCTTCTCTTCTCTTCTCCTCTCTTCTCTTCTCTTCTCTTCCAGCCGAAGCCATTCTCTATATGCACTAAAGGAGAAGCACAGGGAGACAGATAAAAGCAAGAGCCACAAAGAGTGCTAACCAAAATGTGGAGGAAAGAGTGCCTAGAGCACTCTGAGCTTCCTATCAGTCCCACTGCCCCCTTCCCCAACTCCTGGGTGATGTCAGCCTGCAAGAATGGATTGCTTCACTTTCTAGGTGAGGCAGGGAGCTGTGAGCTCACTGAGCACAATGCCTTTGGAGCAGCCATTAATCTGCATGGAAAAAAATACTCCATGGGCTCTGGAATGCACTGAATCCATTCCCCCTCTGAAACCTCATCTTTGTTCCTAGTAATTAGCCATCTGGTTCTGATTTCTGAGGCTCTGTGTCGGTGGCAGGGGCTGCTCAGGCTTCTGTGCACAACGTGAGCTGAGGCAGTCGATACAGATTTTATACCGTGAGGTCCTTTGCCTTCTCTCAAAGCAATAAATAAACCCCAGCTTGTAAAAACAGAATAGTTTGTGCCCCTGCTGCTGCCAGTGAAAGCAAAAGTAGAAACCAGAGACTCATGTACAGCTCTTGCTGTGAGCAGCCCATAGGTTCCTCTGCCGTGCAGGCCAAGATGAGAAAAGAGTCCTCCCAGCATCAGGATCTGCTGTAAGAACCAAAGGAAAGGAAGTGTCTGCATCAAGGCATTTTCTCTTGCCAACACAGGCAAACCACTGAAAGCAAAGAGCAACCTTGTGGAAAGGAGGAGAGCTGCAATTCACTCCTCTGAAGAAAACTCCCAAGGTTTGCCTTGTGCTCTCTGCACCAAAATGGGCACTGCTGCACTCCCTGCCCTCATCTGAATCAGGTGGACAGGACCACACTAGAGCTGGTTTCAGGTAAAGAGAAGTCACAGCTGCAATCCTGTGCCCAGTTTGGGGATCCCCAGTTGAAGAGAGACAGAGAGCTGCTGGAGAGAGCCCAAGGCAGAGGCAGGAGGATGCTTAGGGGACTTGAGCATCTCCCCTGGGAAGAGAGACTGAGAGCCCTGGGGCTGTTGAGTCTGGAGAGGAGAAGGCTGAGAGGGATCTGATCAATGTCTATCAATATTCTCCCCACCTACTCCACTCTGCTGAGACCACAGCTGGAGCTCTATGTCTACTTCTGAAGCCTCTGTGCCAGGAAGGATCTGGAGGTGCTGGAAGGTGTCCAGAAGAAGGGCCACGAGGAGGAGCAGAGGGCTGGAGCTGCTCTGCTGTGAGGACAGACTGAGAGAGTTGGGGTTGTGCAGGCTGGAGAGGAGAAGGCTCTGAGGAGACCTTCTTGTGGCCTTCCAGCATCTGCAGGGGGCTCCAAGAAAGCTGGGGAGGGACTTTTGAGGGTGTGAGGGAGGGATAGGACTGGGGGGATGGAGCAGAACTTGAAGTGGGAGATTCAGATTGGATGTGAGGAAGAAGTTGTTGCCCAGGAGGGTGGTGAGAGCCTGGCACAGGCTGCCCAGGGAGGTGGTGGAAGCCTCCTGCCTGGAGGTGTTTGCAGCCAGGCTGGATGTGGCTGTGAGCAACCTGCTGTGGTGTGAGGTGTCCCTGCCCATGGCAGGGGGTTGGGACTGGCTGATCCCTGAGGTCCCTTCCAGCCCTGGCAGCTCTGTGATTCCAATAGCTGAGGGCTGGGGGTCAAGGGGAGGGGGCCAAGCTCTTGTGGGTGCTGCACAGCAAGAAGCCAAGGAGCAATGGAGACAAACTTGAGCAGAGAAGGTTTCAGGTCCCCAGGAGGAGAAAGTTCTTTGGTGTGAGGGTGAGGGAGCCCTGGAGCAGGCTGCCCAGAGAGGTTGTGGAGTCTCCTTCTCTGGAGCCTTTCCAACCCCCCTGGCTGCATTGCTGTGTGGCCTGCCCTGGGGGCTGCTGCTCTGGCAGGGGGCTGGCACTGGCTGCTCTCTGGAGCTCCCTTCCAGCCTCTGATGCTCTGTGATTCTGTCACTCTGATTTAGGTTTTGCAATGCTTGCAGAGTTGTCTTCAGTTCTTTTTCAGCAGGACAGAGTAGCCTGGACCAGCAGGTGGCTTCTATGCCAGAGTTCCTTGCTCTGCTTGAAGCTTTCCTTGGCTTGTTTGGTTTAACCCCAAAGGGTAAAAGGAAAATAAATCTACATCACTGTGCCCTTGTAATTCACACTCCATCAGCTTTCAAGTAACCACTTCTGTACTGACAGATCTCCCCAGTCCCTGAGGAAAACAAAACCTCTTCCCCTCCAAGAGCTGCCTCTGGCACTGCAGACTCCAGGGAGATTCTAACAGTTAAAGAAAACGTTTCAGAACTATGAGGTTTGAGGGGAGTAGGTGGAAGGATTTCTTCCTTGAAGGCAGCTGGGCAAGGAGAGCTCAGTTCCTCTCTCCAACGAGCCAAAAACCTGCAGCACTGGCATCTCACAAAGTCTGGAGGCTTGATCCAAACCCCACTGGAATAAAAGTAAACAATTTTGTTCAGTATCTTTATCAACAGCCTGGCTGAGGGCAGTGAGAGCACCCTCAGCAAGGTCCTGGTGGCACAAAGCTGGGGGGAGGGCTGACACCCCTCAGGCTGTGCTGGCATCCCAGCAGAGCTGGACAGGCTGAGAGCTGCCTGCAGGCAAACCTCAGGGAGTGCAACAGGGACAAGAGCAGGGTCCTGCATCTGGGGAGGAGCAGCAGCAGGCACCAGGACAGGGTCAGAGGCTGCCCTGCTGGAGAGCAGCTCCATGGAGAAAGACCTTGGAGGGCTGGGGGGCAGCAAGTTGTGCAGGGGACAGCAATGTGCCCTGGGGGCCAAGAGAGCCAAGGGGAGCCTGGGGGGCAGCAAGGGAAGTGTGGCCAGCAGGGCTGGGGAGGTTCTGCTGCCCCTCTGCTCTGCCCTGCTGAGAGCACAGCTGCAATCCTGTGGCCAGTTTGGGGCTCCCCAGAGAGCTGCTGGAGAGAGTCCAAGGCAGAGCCTCCCTGGGCAACCCTTTCCAGTGTCTCACAACCCTCATGGCGAAGAACTTCCTGGCACCCAATCTGAACTCCCCTCCTCTAGCTTGCATCCTTCCCCAGAGTCCTAGCTGAATCTCCCCACTTTCAGTTCTGCTCCATCCCCCCCAGTCCTATCCCTCCCTCACACCCTCAAAAGTCCCTCCCCAGCTTTCTTGGAGCCCCCTGCAGATCCTGGAAGGCCACAATGAGGTCTCCTTGGAGCCTTCTCCTCTCCAGCCTGCACAACCCCAACTCCCTCAGTCTGTCCTCACAGCAGAGCAGCTCCAGCCTCTGCTCCTCCTTGTGGCCCTTCTCTGGACACCTTTCAGCCCCTCCAGAGCCTTCCTGGCACAGAGGCTCCAGAACTGGCCCCAGAGCTGCAGCTGTGGTGTGACTGTGGCTGTGAGCAACCTGCAGCAGTGTGAGGTATCCCTGCCCATGGCAGGGGATTGGAACTGGCTGATCCTTGAGGTCCCTTCCAACCCTGATAATTCTGTGATTCTATGACCTATCAGGCATGAACCAGCCAGGAGCTCAGTCTGGAAACCATAACCATTCAAATAATCAAAGCAAGACTCTTCTGTGCTTTCCTGGAGCTGTTGCAGGGGCTGGAACCATCCCCAGTTTTCAGATGCATTTATGGACAGGATTAGAGGAAGCAGCAGGGGACTTCAATCAATGACACTGTTGTGTTTTCCCCCCTCTTTTCCCTGTCTGCAAACACATCAGAAGGACTTTTTCCTTCCTCTGAGGAAAGAGTACTCTCTGCCTCTCTTTACAGGAGAGGTGGTCCAGCAATCTCCCAGCTTCATCCCCTTGAACATCTCCAAACCTTAAACTTCATCCCCTACCTGTTCTTAGTTCACTTCCAGTCACTGCTGACCAAAGCTTCAGCAGAGTCTCCTCCTTTCCACTCTTTTTAAAGGTCTCCATAAAGAAAACTTCATCTCAAGAATACTTTCCTGGCAATCATTTTTCTCTTTCCCATAGGCAGTTCCTCTTCGTGGCCAACAGCCCAGGGAAGCCCTGGGAGCCCTGGCTCCAGGGTGAGCAGATAGCTGCTGGAAGCCCAGGGACTCCCAGCCTCTCCCACTGGGGAGATGTGAATCCTGGAAACTCAGAGCTCCTCATCATGAGATGACAAATAAAGGGAAACAGTCTGACTGGCAGGGATCCCAGCTGGCCTTGTTTCTACTGGCAGCTCAAGGCACTGGTCTGAACTGGCCAAGACAGCAGGTGACTGGAGAGCATCTGCCTGGTCAAGACCTGCAAAGCTGCCTCTTCAGGAGCTTCACACTGAGGAGGGAGTCTGGATGTGTCTCCCTGGGGGAGCAGGTGCTCAAAGGTAATCCAAAGGAGAGATGAGGCAAAGGCAGCAGCTGGACACACTCCTGCCTGGAGCTGGGCATCCTCTCGAGGCATGAGTGCTCACTTCAGCAAGCAGCCCCCCAGGTCATGCAGCTCACTTCTCTCTCAGCGTCAAAGAATTCAGCCTCAGAGCCTCTGCTTGCCACTGGGAGTAGTTCCAGGCTCTTCTCTACTGCTGGGGTTGGACTGCATGATCTCTGGAGATCCTTTCCTACCTCTAATGTGCTGTGATGCTCAGGATTGAAGGGGGAAGGGAAGGGAAGGGAAGGGAAGGGAAGGGAAGGGAAGGGAAGGGAAGGGAAGGAAGGGAAGGGAAGGGAAGGGAAGGGAAGGGAAGGGAAGGGAAGGGAAGGGAAGGGAAGGGAAGGAAAGAATACAGAAATGACCCAGGTTGGAAAAGACCTTTGAGATCATCGAGTCCAACCTATCAGCCAGCACCATCTAATCAACTCAACCATGGCACCAAGTGCCTCATCCAGGCTCTTCTTAAACACCTCCAGGGATGGTGACTCCACCACCTCCCTGGGCAGCACATCCCAAGGGCAAATCTATCTTGCTGGGAAGAATTTCTTCCTAATACCCAGCCTGAACCTCCCCTGGCACAGCTTGAGACTGTGTCCTCTTGTTCTGCTGCTGGCTGCCTGGGAGAAGAGACCAACCCCCACCTGGCTACAGCCTCCCTTCAGGGAGTTGTAGAGAGCAATGAGGTCTCCCTGAGCCTCCTCTTCTGCAGGCTAAGCAACCCCAGCTCCCTCAGCCTCTCCTCTCAGGGCTGTGCTCTTTGGTACCTCAGGAAAACGATAGGTAGGTGGTTAACAGCCAGTCCCAGAATCAAAATTTTTTTTCCTCTTCCCAAAATCTGAAGATTTAAAGATGTATTTTATATTTTTTTTTCCTCAGAAGGATTAATGGACCCTGAGCAAGTTGGCTTCACCTCCAGCGTTCCTCTCCTTTGGGAAATTTCATTTTTAACTAACTCTTTTTTATCTTTATTATTTTTTATAACATGACAGTAGAGAGGACTTCTCCATGGAGTCATAGACTCATAGACCTGTCAGGGTTGGAAGGGATCTCTGGAGAGCTCCCAGTCCAAGCCCCTGCCAGAGCAGGAGCAGAGAATCCAGCACAGGGCACACAGGAACACATCCAGACAGGGCTGGGAAGGCTCCAGAGAAGGAGACTCCACAACCTCTCTGGGCAGCCTGCTCCAGGGCTCCCTCACCCTCACACCAAAGAACTTTCTCCTCCTGGGCAGCTGAAACCTTCTCTGCTCAAGTTTGTCTCCATTGCTCCTTGGCTTCTTGCTGTGCAGCACCCACAAGAGCTTGGCCCCCTCCCCTTGACCCCCAGCCCTCAGCCAGTGAGAGACATTGATCAGATCCCTCTCAGCCTTCCCTTCTGCAGACTCAACAGCCCCAGGGCTCTCAGTCTCTCTTCCCAGGGGAGATGCTCAAGTCCTCTAAGCATCCTCCTGCCTCTGCCTTGGAGTCTCTCCAGCAACCCCAGCTCCTCAGCCTCTCCTCACAGGGCTTGATTTCTGTGATCAGGCCAGAGCAGGGGCACAATGTGATGCTTCTGAGGTCTTTATTGAAGGAGTCTATAGGCAGTTAGGGAAAGGTACAGAGAGGAACAATCAGAGGTCTTAAGAAGTGCTATCTGTGGAAACAAAATAAGCCAAAGGCATGTGGAGTGTTTAGGCTGGAGGAGGAGTGGCTGGAGGGGGTGATACCACTCTTTAGATATGCAAAAGGTAATAAATAGAACAAAGTGTTCTGTCTTTAGCAGGCTGAGATGGGAGGTGCTGCAGCTCAGAGGCAAGAGCCCTGGAGCCCTGACAGTGAGCAGGGACAGGAACAGCCTGTCCGAGGACACTGTGGAGACTCTGCCTCTGGATATTTCAAAGGGCAGCATCAGACAACCATCTGCCAAGAGTGGTTTGGATAGAGTCAGCCTTCTGGTGGGGGAAGGATGCAGTGGCTCTGTGAGATTTCCTCCCTCTGTGTTCTGCGAGCTGTGCTAACTATGATCTGAGAATAAACCACTTGTGTTTTGGCCCTTTGCATCCAGTTTGTGGAGAGCTCTTCCGAGGCAGGAGGTTTGCATAGTATCAGGTTGCTGAAGTGTTGTGGCAGGGAAAGGGAAAGGCAGACCACTGAAAGCAGGCACAAGGGCTTCAGGACCTGCTGGGTTACACTGAGGAAGAAAACAAAATGTTCTGAAAGCAGAGAGCAGAGCACATAGCTGGGTTAGCTCCCTTGGATGGGGCTTACAGGGAGGAGTTACACACACAGGGGCTCAGGCTCACAGGAGGTTAGGGGTTGGACGAGATCTCCAGAGATCCAACGTGTCCAGAGAAGGGCAACGAGGCTGGGGAGGGGTCTGGAGCACAGCCCTGGGAGGAGAGGCTGAGGGAGCTGGGGTTGCTTAGCCTGCAGAAGAGGAGGCTCAGGGGAGACCTCATTGCTGCCTACAACTCCCTGAAGGGAGGTTGTAGCCAGGTGGGGCTTGGTCTCTTCTCCCAGGCAACCAGCACCAGAACAAGAGGACACAGTCTCAAGCTGTGCCAGGGGAGGTTCAGGCTGGAGGTGAGGAAGAAATTCTTCATAGAGAGAGAGAGATTGGCCCTTGGGATGTGCTGCCCAGGGAGGTGGTGGAGTCACCATCCCTGGAGGTGTTTAAGAGGAGACTGGCTGAGGCACTTGGTGCCATGGTTGAGTTGATCAGATGCTGTTGGGTGGTAGGTTGGACTGGATGAACCTGGAGGTCTCTTCCAACCTGGTTGATTCTGTGACTGTTTTGCTGCAGTGCACAACCAAATGACGAATAGGAAAGCCAGCTCTGACTGGGAAAGGAGGCACTGCCTGTGATTTGTCTGACATTTCAGCAGCAAAGAGGGAGGGTTCTGACGTGGAGGAAGAAAGTCAAGTGTGTGCCTTGTAGGCTTGTGAAGGAGAATGAATTTGCTAATCCTGTCATGATCAGCTAACAGCAGCATTGCATTTAGGCTTGGCTGGTTCCATGGTCTCTCACACAGGACCTCCAGAGCTTCAGAATGACACAGAATCACAGAACTGTCAGGGTTGGAAGGGAGCTCAAGGCTCAGGCAGTTTCAACCCCCTGCCATGGGCAGGGACACCTCACACTGCAGCAGGTTGCTCACAGCCACATCCAGCCTGGCTGCAAACACCTCCAGGCAGGAGGCTGCCACCACCTCCCTGGGCAGCCTGTGCCAGGCTCTCACCACCCTCATGGGCAACAACTTCTTCCTCACATCGGATGTGAATTCTCAGCTAGAGGCTCCACTTACCTTTGCAAGCAGGATGCTTGCCAGCTGTGCTAGAGGCTGGCTGCTGTACCAGTGCAGGTAGGGAGTAGAGACCCACAGGGCAGCACCCAGCCTCTTCACTGCACTGCACAGCTTGGCACAGGGAGGTTGTGGAGTCTCCTTCTCTAGAGGCTTTCCAGCCCCATCTGGATGTGTCCTGTGTGACCTGTGCTGGATTCTCTGTTCCTGCTCTGGCAGGGGCTTGGACTGGAAGACCTCCAGAGGTCCCTTCCAACCTCTAACATCCTGTGAGCCTGTGCTGTGCCCTGAAGGAGATCTGTTCAAATCCCATCTTACAAGAGCTTTCATTTTGCTGCCACCAACGTTGTAAATCCATTTCCTGGAAATCTCAGGGAGGTCATTAGGTGAAGGGAAAGTACAAATTCAGGGCTTCT
>CM066578.1:49967928-49990428 GCA_033816785.1 Picus viridis | reverse complement strand
CAGGTGGTCAATGGCATACAAAGGGTCAGTGATGTACAGAAGGTCAATGGCATGCAAAGGGTCAGTGATGTACAGGTGGTCAATGGCATGCAAAGGGTCAATGGTACAGAAGGTCAGTTGTATACAAAGGGTCAATGATGTACAGGTGGTCAATGGCATGCAAAGGGTCAATGATGTACAGGTGGTCAATGGCATACAAAGGGTCAATGGTACAGAAGGTCAGTGGTATACAAAGGGTCAGTGATGTACAGAAGGTCAATGGCATACAAAGGGTCAGTGATGTACAGGTGGTCAATGGCATACAAAGGGCCAGTGATGTACAGAAGGTCAATGGCATACAAAGGGTCAGTGATGTACAGGTGGTCAATGGCATACAAAGGGTCAGTGATGTACAGGTGGTCAATGGCATGCAAAGGGTCAGTGATGTACAGGTGGTCAATGGCATGCAAAGGGTCAATGGTACAGAAGGTCAGTTGTATACAAAGGGTCAATGATGTACAGGTGGTCAATGGCATGCAAAGGGTCAATGATGTACAGGTGGTCAATGGCATACAAAGGGTCAGTGATGTACAGGTGGTCAATGGCATGCAAAGGGTCAATGATGTACAGGTGGTCAGTGGTATACAAAGGGTCAGTGATGTACAGAAGGTCAGTGGCATACAAAGGGTCAGTGATGTACAGGTGGTCAGTGGCATGCAAAGGGTCAATGATGTACAGGTGGTCAATGGCATACAAAGGGTCAATGATGTACAGGTGGTCAATGGCATGCAAAGGGTCAATGATGTACAGGTGGTCAATGGCATACAAAGGGTCAGTGATGTACAGGTGGTCAATGGCATGCAAAGGGTCAATGATGTACAGGTGGTCAATGGCATGCAAAGGGTCAATGGTACAGAAGGTCAGTTGTATACAAAGGGTCAATGATGTACAGGTGGTCAATGGCATGCAAAGGGTCAATGATGTACAGGTGGTCAATGGCATACAAAGGGTCAACGGTACAGAAGGTCAGTGGTATACAAAGGGTCAATGATGTACAGGTGGTCAAAGGCATACAAAGGGTCAACGGTACAGAAGGTCAGTGGTATACAAAGGGTCAATGATGTACAGGTGGTCAAAGGCATACAAAGGGTCAACGGTACAGAAGGTTGCTTTCCCCCCGACCATTCTGATTACTTGCTCCCCTCCTGAGGCATGAGTGCAAGCAGTCAGAGAAGAGCAGCGCTGTGGAAAGCAGGGGGTGGGGGTTTCACCACACCAACCAGGAGCTTTCAAAAGCCTCTGAAAGCTGGGACTGGCAAGGCAGCCCTCAGGCCTTCTGGGACTGTCATCACTATGCACAGGCTTCCCTTCCCTCTCTAGCACATGTGGTCCCAATTGCTGCGCTGGCCAGACTCCGGAGCCGGATTCCTCATGCACTGCTGTAACATTGGCAGACATTTACTCATCCACTGCTAACAGCTTTCAATGGAAACAATCTCGACCCATTCATGCTAGAAAAATGCTGATCTTCAAACAGAGGAAAAGCAAGGAGAGAAAACCAGAGACCAGTAGCTTTTATTTCCCCCCCAGCTGCCAGTAGTACTTCATTACCATTTATTGTATGAAATTTGAGGACAAAAGGAGGAATGTGATCAAACATGTAAAAAATCAAACCCCAAATATTTTACACAGCATCTCGGGCAGGTTCTGCAGATGCTGTCACTTGAGGGTTATACAACACAGGCTTATGAATTCAAAGGTTGTTTACACCTGGCTCAAGCCTCTGAACAAGACAGACTGGAAGCAACTTTATCCTTGGAGCATGGCAGCTGGCATAGAGGATGAGTCAGGGGTGGATGCTCAGCACTTCTCTCGTGGTTGTTGCACATAACACACAGCTGCTGGAGCAGTGGAATATAGTTCTCAGCTAGAGGCCCCACTTGCCTTTGCAACCAGGAGCTTTCCTGTGTTGTTTGAGCAGTGGAATATTAATCATAGAATCACAGAATTGGCAGGGCTGGAAGGGACCTCAAGGCTCAGCCAGCTCCAACCCCCTGCCATGGGCAGGGACACCTCACACCACAGCAGGTTGCTCACAGCCACATCCAGCCTGGCTGCAAACACCTCCAGGCAGGAGGCTTCCACCACCTCCCTGGGCAGCCTCTCACCACCCTCGTGGGGAACAACTTCTTCCTCACATCCAACCTGAATTCTCAGCTAGAGGCTCCACTTGCCTTTGCAAGCAGGATGCTTTCCAGCTCCAGACATTCTCTTGCTATTAAACACTTTGTGCTTTGCTTCTGCTTAGAGAGATATTTCTGCAGTCACAGGAAGATGGGAATGATGAAGACAAATTTGGAATCTCCCAGGTCTCTTGCTCACTGTGATGTGGCCTTCCAGCATCTGAAGGGGTTACAACCAAGCTCGGGAGGGACTTTTGAGGGTGTCAGAGAGTGGTATGACTAGGGGGCATGGATTCAAGTTAGGGGATGGGAAATTTAGATTAGACCTTAGGAAGAAGCTGTTGCCCAGGAGGGTGGTGAGAGCCTGGCACAGGCTGCCCAGGGAGGTGGTGGAAGCCTCACGCCTGGAGGTGTTTGCAGCCAGGCTGGAGGTGGCTGTGAGCAACCTGCTGTGGTGTGAGGTGTCCCTGCCCATGGCAGGGGGTTGGAACTGGCTGAGCCTTGAGGTCCCTTCCAACCCCTGTGATCCACTCTGTGATTCAGATCTCTGATGCATTAACTTCAACTTGAAGCTCATGTCTTGTAGCAGTGGCAGAAGCTGAGTCTAGCTGAACAGTAAGCAGGACTGGTACAAAGGAAGAGTAATTAAGAGTGGTGCAGAAAACTCTGTGTGAGTGTGGAGAAACAGGAGCAGCATGTGTTAAAAAAAGGGTAGGCTGGCCTGGAAAGCATTTACAGCTGGAGCTCCTCAAGGAGCAGCCTCCATCCCAGTTTTAATATTGAAATTGGCACCAGCAGTAGAAGAGGTCTGACAAAACTTGTTGATGACACAAGCACCATCCAGTGCAGATGATGACGTGTATTAGCAGGGAAATCAAAATGCTTGAAAAGTGAAGTAATAAAGAAATTGAAGCCTGGAGAAGAGAAGGCTCCAGGGAGACCTCAGAGCAGCCTGCCAGGACCTGAAGGGGCTGCAAGAAGGATAGAAAGAGACTGTTTGCAAAGGCCTGCAGGGACAGCAGCAGGGACAATGGCTTCAAACTGGAATCATAGAATCAAAGAATCAAGCAGGGTGGAAAAGACCTCAGAGGTCATCAAGTCCAACCTATGACCTAACACCTAACACCTCCTGACTACTAAACCATGGCTCCAAGTGCCTCATCCAAGCCTTTCTTGAACACCTCCAGGGATGATGACTCCACCACCTCCCTGGGCAGCACATCCCAAGGGCCAATCTCTCTTGCTGGGAAGAACTTTCTCCTCACCTCCAGCCTAAACCTCCCCTGGCACAGCTTGAGACTGTGTCCTCTTGTTCTGGAGCTGGCTGCCTGGGAGAAGAGACCAACCCCCACCTGGCTACAACCTCCCTTCAGGGAGCTGTAGGCAGCAATAATGTGAGGAAGAAGTTGTGCAGCAGGAGGGGGTGGAAGCCTGGCACAGGCTGCCCAGGGAGGGGGTTGAGGCTCCCTGCCTGGAGCTGTTGCAGGGGAGGCTGGAGAGGGCTGTGGGCAAGCTGCTGGAGTTGGGACTGTCCCTGCTGGGTGCAGAGGGCTTGGGCTGGCTGAGCTCTGGAGCTCCCTTCCAGCCTGGACCATTCTATGATCCTATGATTAAATGTGACAGCTATAGGCTGACAGAGCTGAAGCAGAAGGCTTTTCTCACCATTCCAGTGGCTCATCCATCAGCAGGGATAAAAAGAAGAGAGGGCTTGGGGGCTGTGAGTGAGTTGCACACTGGCTCAGCACCTTCAGTGATTTTTTTCCTTATTGGGGAAAGCTGAGGGATCCTCAGATCTATCCTGCACAGTATTACCAGAAAAAGGCAGAGAAGTGCAAATGCATTTGTGCAGTGAACAACAAAACCACAACCACATATTGGTCGATGAGTGGAGGAGGCCTCCTGGAATCTAGCACAGACAGAAGCTATTTGAAAAGGGATAATAAGAAAGATTTGTTGTCTAGCCCAGCAAAAGCTAAGCTTAGAATGAGTCTGATTGCTGGCTCTGGATACAGCAGGCAGATAAACTCCTGTGAAGGAAGAAGCTATTTAAGGCAAAGGACAGCACTGATAAATGAGTGCATGACAATAAAGTAATACTTCTTGGTTAATTGATGAAAAGAGCTCTTTGGCAAACAAAGTAGTAAGGTTCTAGAACTGGTCCCATGAGCTAAAAATGTGACCTAGTGGCCAAGAAGGCCAATGGCAGCCTCGGGGGGATCAGAAGGGCTGTGGTCAGGAGGTCAGAGAGGTTCTCCTCCCACTCTGCTCTGCCCTGCTGAGGCCACATCTGGAAGCTTGTGTCCAGCTCTGGGCCCCTCAGGTCAGGAAGGAGCTCAGGGAAGTGCTGGGGAGAGTCCATCCCAGAGGCACAAAGATGCTGCAGGCAGTGGAAGCTCTTCCTTAGGAGCAGAGCCTGAGGGAGCTGAGGGCTGTGGAGCTGGGAGAGGAGGAGCCTGAGAGCTGAGCTCCTTGCTGGTGCTGAAGCTGTGCAGGGGCAGTGCCCAGAGGCTGGAGCCAGGCTCTGCTGGGGGCTGCCCAATGCCAGCAGAAGGGGCAGGGGTGGAAGCTGAGGCAAAGGAAGTGCCATGGGAAGAGGAGGAAGAATTTTTCCCCTGTGAGGGTGAGAGAAGCCTGGCAGAGGCTGCCCAGGGGGCTGTGGAGTCTCCCTGTGTGGAGCTCTCCCAAGGGCAGCTGGCTGTGCTGCTGTGTGAGCTGCTCTGGGTGAGCCTGTGGGGCAGGGGGCTTGGGCTGGGTGAGCTTTCCAGGTCCCTTCCAGCCCCTAATGTTCTGTGACTCTGTGATTAGAGTCCCTCCAGTAAAATAGGTTTCACATTCAGTTTGGTTGCTTTGTGAGACACATCTGATGACAATGCTGCCAGCTCTGCCCATGTGCTCAGCTGGTAATCCAAACTCTGCAGCTTTGGGAGGGAGTTGAGTATGAATTTGGGAATGAATTGGATATGAATTTGGGAGCTAAGTATGATTTTGGGAGTGATTTGAGTCTGAATTTGGGAATGAAGTAAGTAGGAATTTGGGAGTGAATTGAGTATGAAGTTGGGAGCTGAGTATGACTTTGGGAGTGAATTGAGCCTGAATGTGGGAGCTGAGTATGAAGTTGAGAGCTATTTGAGTCTGAATTTGGGAGCTGTCAGCAGCCCTTGCCACAAGTGCTGCATCATGGTGTGCTTGTTCCCACCACCACCAAATGTGTGAATGCCAAGCTGTTATCTTATCCACTGATGGTCTGTGGTTGATGTTTCCACATCTTGTTCTGACATGAGCTCTGGCCTGCCTGCAGGCCCTGCAGTCAGGCTGGGAGCAGTGTGTGCACACACAGCCTTTACACATTGAACTCTTTTCAGTAATCTGAACCAAAGAAACTTGTCCAAGAGGACATGGGGGGTCTGTGGCAGAAATCAAGCCTAAGCCTCATGGTCATATTTCTGAGGGAATTCATTGGGAAATCAGAAGAATTTAATCATAGAATTGTCAGGGCTGGAAGGGACCTCAAGGCTCAGCCAGTCCCAACCCCCTGCCATGGGCAGGGACACCTCACACTGCAGCAGGTTGCTCACAGCCACATCCAGCCTGGCTGCAAACACCTCCAGGCAGGAGGCTTCCACCACCTCCCTGGGCAACCTGTGCCAGGCTCTCACCACCCTCACGGACAACAACTTCTTCCTCACAGCCAATCTCAATCTCCCCACTTCCAGTTTTGCTCCATCCCCCCCAGGCCTATCCCTCCCTGACACCCTCAAAAGTCCCTCCCCAGCTTGCTTGGAGCCCCCTTCAGATGCTGGAAGGCCACAGGAAGGTCTCCTGGAAGGCCACAAGAAGGTCTCCTGGGAGCCTTCTCCTCTCCAGCCTGCACAACCCCAACTCCCTCAGTCTGTCCTCACAGCAGAGCAGCTCCAGCCCTCTGCTCCTCCTCGTGGCCCTTCTCTGGACACCTTCCAGCACCTCCAGATCTTTCTTCTAATAGGGGCTCCAGAACTGTTTCCAGCCAGGCTGGATGCGGCTCTGAGCAACCTGATCTAGTGGAACGTGTCCCTGCCCATGGCAGAGGGGTTGGAACTGGCTGATCCTTGAGGTCCCTTCCAGCCCTGACAGTTCTGTGATTCTGTGGAAAACAACATCCTTTGAAATGTTTAATTTAGAATAGAAGGGACAGTCTTGCTTGCTCTCCAAGACAGCTCACAGCCCAGTGCTTGAAATGTTGGCCTAGGAGTTGTTTGGAAGATTTTCTATGCAGTGTGTTAGGTTGGAGAGCAGCAGCTCATTAAAATGTGAAACAAATCTGTTCATCACAATGCTGTTTGTCACAAGGCTGGGGAGGGACTTCTTAGGGTGTCAGGGAGTGATAGGATCAAGGGGAATGGGTGCAAGCTAGAAGAGAGAGGCGAGATGCAGATTGGATGTGAGGAAGAAGTGCTTCCCCAGGAGGGTGGTGAGAGACTGGCACGGGTTGCCATAGGTGGTAAGATCTGCTCAGTCCAAACTGTCTTTGTTGTTGTTGATGTTGTTATAAAAGCCTTTTGCATGGGGAACAGGTTGCCCAGGGAGGTGGTGGAAGCCTCCTCCCTGGAGGTGTTTGCAGCCAGGCTGGATGTGGCTGTGAGAAACCTGCAGTGGTGTGAGGTGTCAGGGATGTTGGAACTGGCTGAGCCTTGAAGTCCCTCCCAGTTCTGTGACTTTGTAACTTCCCCCAACCACCTTTCTCCTCTTTTCATCTCTGTTGAAAGTCTCCATCAATGTCAAACTTGTTAAGGGATGCTCCAAGACCTGGCCTGGCTGTGGGGTGTGAGCAGCTCTGCTGCAAGCAATGGGAGAAGGCTGTGGTGAACAAGGGAACCTTAGGAGTCAACAGTGGTCAGCATCCATTGGGAGCTAATGCTCACAACTGCCAAGCCCACAACCTGGCCTTGCAAGCAGCTGAGTCTCTCTGTCAGTGCACTGGGGTGGTGCTGAGGTAAATTATACACTGCATTGGTAGCTCTGCCTACTATTAAGGCTGCAAACATTTCCTGTCCTAAGACCTAATTGCTTGTGCTTTGGGGTGGTTGGGGTTTGTTTTGCCAAACTCAGAGTTTAGGTTGAATTTTTCCATGCATGGCTCTGTTGGAAAGGATCTTCTGGAAAAATTCAGCCCAAAAAATGTTTCTGCTGTGAAGCAAGAGGAAAAACATCTCCATTTTTATGGGTTTTTATTTGATTTTGCAGTTAACAAAACAATCCTCTAACCTTTTCTTTGGCTGCTCCTGAGCCCTCCTCAGATGCTGGAGAAGGAGCTTGACAGCTGGCAAAAGGGGAGCTCCTGTGGCCTTGATGTGCACTCAGAATGTAACTCTGGGGATATGGGGGGGGGTGATAAAAAAACCCCAATCTGATTTGCATGGACTCACTGAAACTCTGCTGAAGTTTGAGCAGAACAATCCCAGCAGGTTCTGATCTTACTGAGCATGCTGGAGCTGCCTCCCCTTCCTGCAGCTGCCGGGGGTAGATCATTCCCACATAACATTAGGCTCTGCTGCTGCTGCTGTTGCTCTTGTTTGGGTGATGCATTCACTGAGTCCAGCACAGGGCTGTGCTCTCATCCCATGTATACATGGGAGGACTCTGGGGTTTGTTTCTTGATGGTAATATCCAGGCTGGGATGCAGACAGATGTCAGAAGGGACAGAAAGATCCTTCCTGATATCTTCATTGTGATTGAGCCACTTGATGACACGCAGCAAGTGTCAAGGAAGATGCCTTGTGCAAAGACACACAGGACTGGAGATGAACTTAGGACACCAAGAGAGGTGGCTGCTGCCCACAGAAGCACAGGATCAGAGGATCACAGCATGTTAGGGGTCGGAAGGCACCACTGGAGAGCTTTCAGTCCAAGCCCCTGCCAGAGCAGGAGCAGAGAATCCAGCACAGGGCACACAGGAACACATCCAGACAGGGCTGGGAAGGCTCCAGAGAAGGAGACTCCACAACCTCTCTGGGCAGCCTGCTCCAGGGCTCTGTGACAATCACAGGGCAGAAGTTCCTCCTCATGTTCCCTCCCTCCTGCCCCCCAGCCCTCAGCTCTTGAGAGACATTGATCAGATCCCTCTCAGCCTTCTCCTCTCCAGACTCAACAGCCCCAGGGCTCTCAGCCTCTCCTCCCCAGGCAGTGCTGCAGTCCCTCCAGCATCCTTGTAGCCCTCCCTTGGACTCTCTCCAGCAGATCCCTGTCCCTCCTGAGCTGGGCAGCCCAGAGCTGGCTGCAATATTCCAGGAGAGGTCTCAGCAGGGCAGAGCAGAGGGGGAGCAGAACCTCCCTGGCTCTGCTGGCCACACTCCTCCAAATGCCCCCCAGGATCCCATTGAAGTTTTTGGCCCCCAGGGCACATTGCTGTCCTGCAAAACAGCAAGTAGCAGGGGGTAGGACTTATGAGTTGCCTGGTGGAAAATCTATGGCTTGAAACCAGGGAAGGAAATCTCTTGGTACAAGTAGATTCCTGGGAAATGTGGGGGGCAAAGGCTGGCTGGCAGAGCTGCAGGCCTTGCAAAGAAAATCCAGCAGGACAAATTGAAGGAGATTTGGGTTTAAAAAGTTGGAGGCTGGGGATAGTAAAGTCTAGATGGAAATCTTGTTTAGGAGACAGACTCCTGAGGACAATAAATGTTCCTGTGCAGAAAATAAGTCATAGTATCATAGTAGTATCATAGTATCAGTCAGGGTTGGAAGGGACCACAAGGATCATCTAGTCCCAACCCCCCTGCCATGGGCAGGGACACCTCACACTACAGCAGGTTGCTCACAGCCACATCCAGCCTGGCTGCAAACACCTCCAGGCAGGAGGCTTCCACCCCCTCCCTGGGCAGCCTGTGCCAGGCTCTCACCACCCTCATGGGCAACAACTTCTTCCTTACATCCAATCTCAATCTCCCCACTTCCAGTTTGCTCCATCCCCCCCAGTCCTATCCCTCCCTGACACCCTCCAAAGTCTGCTTCAGCATTTGTGACACAGCTGTTGCAGACCAGCTGCCTGCCCAAAATTTTCTTACATTTCTTTAATGGTCACCCAAGGAAAGATTTGAGGAGTGGGAAGCAGAATGGAAGTGTTACCACAGAACAAAGAGATTGTGGGGTGCTGGGTGTCCACTTTCTAGCAGGACAGCAGTTGCCACATAAGTGCTTCAAGATGATGTCCTTCAATTGCACACTGCAGTGGTATAAATTACACTGATTACACTTACACAAAACCACAGACCTCGAGAACCATTGCTGACTGAGCTGGAAATGCTTTAACCCTTGAACTGCTGCCGAGAGGCACTGCAAAGAGGTGAGGGCACAAAGCACTCTGAACACACAGTGGCAGCTGCTCCTGCCGGTAGTCACAGGCTCAGAGGGTGTCAGGGCTTGGAAGGGACCTCTGGAGAGCATCCAGTCCAAGCCCCCAACCAGAGCAGGAGCAGAGAATCCAGCACAGGGCACACAGGAACACATCCAGACAGGGCTGGGAAGGCTCCAGAGAAGGAGACTCCACAACCTCTCTGGGCAGCCTGCTCCAGGCCTCTGGGAGCCTCCCAGGGCAGAATACAATAATACAATAAACCAGGTTGGAAGAGACCTTCAAGATCATCATGTCCAACCCATCAACCAACTAGATCATGTCACCAAGCACCCCATCAAGTCTCCTCCTGAACACCTCCAATGATGGTGATGGAGAAGTTCCCCTCATGCTGAGCTGCAACCTCCTGTGCTGCAGTTTCCATCCATTGCTCCTTGGCCTGTCCCAGGCTGCAGCTGAGCAGAGCCTGTCCCCTCCCTCCTGCCCCCCAGCCCTCAGCTCTTGATGGACATTGATCAGATCCCTCTCAGCCTTCTGCTCTCCAGACTCAACAGCCCCAGGGCTCTCAGCCTCTCCTCCCCAGGCAGTGCTGCAGTCCCTTCAGCAGCCTTGGAGCCTCCTTGGACTCTCTCCAGCAGATCCCTGTCCCTCCTGAGCTGGGCAGCCCAGAGCTGGCTGCAACATTCCAGGGGAGGTCTCAGCAGGGCAGAGCAGAGAAGGAGGAGAACCTCCTTTGATCTAAAGGGAGAGGATGATCTTCCTCAGGAGCAGAGCCTGAGGGAGCTGAGGGCTGTGGAGCTGGGGGAGGAGGAGCCTGAGAGCTGAGCTCCTTGCTGGTGCTGAAGCTGTGCAGGGGCAGTGCCCAGAGGCTGGAGCCAGGCTCTGCTGGGGGCTGCCCAATGCCAGCAGAAGGGGCAGGGGTGGAAGCTGAGGCAGAGGAAGTGCCATGGAAAGAGTAGGAAGAACTTTTCCCCCGTGAGGGTGAGAGAAGCCTGGCAGAGGCTGCCCAGGGGGGCTGTGGAGTCTCCTGTGTGGAGCTCTCCCAAGGCCAGCTGGCTGTGCTGCTGTGTGAGCTGCTCTGGGTGAGCCTGCTGTGGCAGGGGGCTTGGGCTGGGTGAGCTCTGGGGGTCCCTGCCAGCCCCTGGCGCTCTGAGTCTGTGATCCACTGGACTAGAGATTGGGTGCTCATCACTCCTCCTCTGCCCTGCTAGAGCCGAAGAGGCTGCTGGTGAAAACCCAGCCTGTGATCACAGGCTGCATCCAGGAGCAAATCTAATGCTGCCTGATATTGCTTTTAGCTTCCTGGCTTTCCATAAGATGCTTTTGAAGTTTGAATCAGGCAGCAGATGCGGGGTATGTGAGTTTGCCGTGAGTCACCAGCAGCACAGAGCCCTGCAAAGCGTGAGAATGCTCAGGGGAAAATCTGTGCGGCTGTGCTCCGCCGGCCCAGCAGGGAGCAAGGAGCGGCTTTGGGCTGGGTACACAGCAGATGCCGTTGTTGTTGCGCAGAACACACAGTTTGCCTCTGTGAGGGTTGGTTGTGGATATTTAAGGCAACCAGGGGCATAGTGGGACTACCTGTTGAAAAAGAATAAAGCCAACCCTGCATTCAAATCAGTCTGGAAAGTATGAAAATGATTTCAGCTGCAGAGTGGAGTCCAGTTGCTCCATGGCTCGTGGGGAACAAACACTGCTGCGATGCTTTGTGCCCCAGCTGGGGTAGAAATACCAATGCCAGCCACAGGCATGCATTGGATCTTCCTCAGGACGCTCTGGTGGTGAGGCAGGGCTGGGAAGTCCTCTCAAGAATGGCTCTAGGAAACCTTTCTCATGAAAGACAAAAAAGCAACCACTGGCAAATCTCTGTTGCTGTCACAGCCTGAGCATTGTGGGAACACAGAACTGGCAGGGTTGGAAGGGACCTCAAGGCTCAGCCAGTCCCAACCCCCTGCCATGGACAGGGACACCTCACACTGCAGCAGGTTGCTCACAGCCACATCCAGCCTGGCTGCAAACACCTCCAGGGACAAGGTGTCTACCACCTCATGTTGAATCATAGAATCATGGAATGCTCTGGGCTGAGAAAGGACCTCCAGAGCTCAGCCAGCCCAAGCCCTCTGCACCCAGCAGGGACAGCCCCAACTCCAGCAGCTTGCCCACAGCCCTCTCCAGCCTCCCCTGCAACAGCTCCAGGCAGGGAGCCTCAACCCCCTCCCTGGGCAGCCTGTGCCAGGCTTCCACCCCCTCCTGCTGCACAACTTCTTCCTCCCCTCCAAGCTCAAGCTGCTCTGCTCTGCTTTGAAGCCATTGTCCCTGCTGCTGTCCCTGCAGGCCTTGGCCAACAGTCTCTCTGCAGCCTTCTTGCAGCCCCTTCAGGTCCTGCCAGGCTGCTCTGAGCTCTGCCTGGAGCCTTCTCTTCTCCAGGCTCAACACCCCCAGCTCCCTCAATACAATACAATACAACACAATACAATACAATACAATACAATACAATACAATACAATACAATACAATACAATACACCAGGTTGGAAGAGACCTTCAAGATCATCACATCCAACCCATCAGCCAATCCAACCCACCCAACAACTAGACCATACAGCCAAGCACCCCATCAAGTCTTCTCCTGAACACCTCCAATGAAGGTGACTCCACCACCTCCACGGGTAGCCGATTCCAAAGCCTGGCCTCACAGCAGAGCTGCTCCCAGCCCCTGAGCATTCTCCTGGCCTCCTCTGGAGCCTCTCCATCAGCTGCAGGTCCTTCCTGTGCTGAGGGCTGCAGAGCTGCACACAGCACTGCAGGGGAGGTCTCAGCAGAGCAGGTGGTTCCATCTCCTCTGCTATGAGGACAGGCTGAGGGAGCTGGGGTTGTTCCACCTGCAGAAGAGAAGACTTTGAGGAGACTTTATAGCTGCCTTCCAACACCTGTCCCTCAGCTGTGTCCCCCCATGCCACAGAGCAAATGCACTTCATGTTTCTGACCTTTTGTTCTGTTGGGTTTTCTTCCTCTATATCACACACAAAGAATCATAGAATCAACCAGGTTGGAAAAGACCTCAGAGATCATCAGGTCCAACCTGTCACCCAACACCTCCTGACTACTAAACCATGGCTCCAAGTGCCCCTCTTGAGCACCTCCAGGGATGGTGACTCCACCACCTCTCTGGGCAGCACATCCCAAGGGCCAATCTCTCTGGCTGGGAAGAACTTTCTCCTCACCTCCAGCCTGAACCTCCCCTGGCACAGCTTGAGACTGTGTCCTCTTGTTCTGCTGCTGGGTGCCTGGGAGAAGAGACCAAACCCCACCTGGCTACAGCCTCCCTTCAGGGAGTTGGAGAGAGCAAGAAGGTCTCCCCTGAGCCTCCTCTTGTCCAGGCTAAGCAACCCCAGCTCCCTCAGCCTCTCCTCACAGGGCTGTGCTCGAGGCCTCTGAGAGCTGATAATGGAATTGACATGCCCAGGGCAAAGCTTTTCCTGTCTCACCAGGCTAAAGGTGAGCACAAGGAGCACGAGAGGAGAAAGTTCCCCTTGGTATTGGAGCCTTTCAGGCTGCTGAAGCTCAGGTTCCTCCGCTTTGGTGGAGATGAATTCGCTCCCTACTCTTAGTGTGGTGAAGGATAGTTTTCCCCCAGCCAGGTCATAATAGTTCCACCCCCAAAGGGGACAGTTCTCACCCTCCTCCTCTTACCTGGCATCACTGGTGGGCTGCTTTCTGTACTGAGATTGGGACCTTAGAATCAGAGAATCACTCTCAGGGTTGGAAGTTGCCTCAAGGATCAGTCAGTTCCAACCCCCCTGCAGGGAACTGGCTGATCCTTGAGGTCCCTTCCAACCCTGAGAGTGATTCTCTGATCGCTGTAGTTCCAGACTGGAGTACCTGGATCCTTATTTCCAAGCATGAGGGAAAAAACCCGAATCTGGAGCTAGTGAGTGAAAGGGAGAGGGGAAAGAGCAGCAGCAGCTGCAGGGATTTGGATGTTGTGCATCCTCCTTCCTTTGCTGCTGCTCAGGCTCTATCAAACCTTTCATCTGAGGCCAAGGGCAATGTGCTGCATTGCATTAAACTATTTCTGCTTCGTTTTCAGTGCAGCAAGGATGAGAAAGGAATAAATATTTATAGCCTGAGCCAAACTTGGCTTCTTTTCTTTTCTTTTGTTTTTTCCCTTCCCCCCCCCCCCCCCCCCAAGCTTGGCTGTTAAACAGAGCAAGCTTCTATTCAAGCAGCCATCAAGTTGTGATATTGATCTCATACCAGACTGAATCAGAATGACTCCAGTAAGGTTATTTGGCTGTGTTGGGATAAAATGCTAATATTATCCTTGGCTGCATTCAGAGGAGTGTGGCCAGCAGAGCCAGGGAGGTTCTCCTCCCCCTCTGCTCTGCCCTGCTGAGACCTCACCTGGAGTATTGCATCCAGTTCTGGGCTGCCCAGCCCAGGAGGGACAGGGATCTGCTGGGGAGAGAAGTAAAGATCTTCAGGAATGATCTTGAGGGGCTGGAGCAGGGCCAGAGAAGAGCAACCAGAGTGGGGAAGGGACTGGAGGGAAAGGCTGATGAGGAGAGGCTGAGGGAGCTGGGGGTGTTCAGCCTGCAGCAGAGGAGGCTCAGGGGGACCTTATCCCACTCTGCAGCCACCTGAAGGGAAGGTGCAGCAAGGTGGGGGTCAGGCTCTGCTCCCAGGCAGCTTGTGCCAAGAGGAGAGGGCATGGCCTGAAGCTGTGCCAGGGGAGGGTTAGGTTGGCTGTTGGGAAGCACTTCCTGCTGGCAAGGGGAATTAGGCACTGGGATGGATGCCCAGGAGTTGGAAGGGACCTCCAGAGAGCATCCAGTGCCAGCCCCCTGCCAGAGCAGCAGCCCCCAGGGCAGGCCACACAGCAATGCAGCCAGGGGGGGGGGGGGTTGGAAAGGCTCCAGAGAAGGAGACTCCACAACCTCTCTGGGCAGCCTGCTCCAGGGCTCCCTCACCCTCACACCAAAGAACTTTCTCCTCCTGGGCAGCTGAAACCTTCTCTGCTCAAGTTTGTCTCCATTGCTCCTTGGCTCATTGCTGTGCAGCACCCAAAAGAGCTTGGCCCCCTCCCCTTGACCCCCAGCCCTCAGCTCCTGAGAGACATTGATCAGATCCCTCTCAGCCTTCTCCTCTCCAGACTCAACAGCCCCAGGGCTCTCAGTCTCTCTTCCCAGGGGAGATGCTCAAGTCCCCTAAGCATCCTCCTGCCTCTGCCTTGGCCTCTCTCCAGCAGCTCTCTGTCTCTCTTCAGCTGGGGAGCCCCAAACTGGCCACAGGATTGCAGCTGTGCTCTCAGCAGGGCAGAGCAGAGGGGCAGCAGAACCTCCCTGGCCCTGCTGGCCACACTTCTCTTGCTGCCCCCCAGGCTCCCCTTGGCTCCCTTGGCCCCCAGGGCACATTGCTGTTTGAGGTGTTTCAGGCAGGATTGGCTGTGGCACTTGGTGCCATGGTCTGGTTGGTGTGGTGTCACTGGGTCATAGGCCGGGCTGGATGGGCTCAGAGCCCTGTTCCAGGCTCCATAGCTCTGTGCTTCTGTGCTGCTGTGACGTGCAGGCAGCCAGCTCCCCCGGTGCTTGGCAGCTCCCACGCTGCAGTGTTCCTCAGCAGGCTGCTGTGGAGTGAGGGAGCCTGGAGAGCGCGGTGAGCTTCAGGAACATGGACATGGTCCTATGGCAACAGCAGAGCTTGGGTTTTCCATCTCCAAACAACAGAAAGAAACCTTTCAAAGCACGAGATCTCTTGCGCAGCAGTGAAATTCAGCTTCCCAGCCAGGTGGGTGCCAGGCCCGAAGATCCATCCAGAGGTGACTCAGCTTTCCTTGCCTGGTCCCAGGGCCCGGAGCAGTGGCTGTGCCGCCTCGGAAGGCTCCCCTGAGGCACAGCTGTCTTCGGATTTCCCAAAGCAATGGCCCTCAGGTGTCCCAGAGATGGGCCAGGGGACAGAAAGCTGCCTGCTCCTATTTTGCCATTGAAGCAACCGATGACTCCGCAGTGCGTGCCTGCCAGACAGAAGCACGGGAAGGGAACCCGAGGGGGAATGATGACTGTTACAGTTGTGCTTCTTGCCTTGGAGAAACCACACGGGTTAGGGGCTCTCCTGTCATGGGAGTGTGTTGGGAGGGGGTGGGGAGTGAGCATGTTTGAGTGCATCTATATATAGCAACCACAGCATCACAGAGCTGCCAGGGCTGGAAGGCACCCCAAGGATCAGCGAGTTCAACCCCTTGCCATGGGCAGGGACACTTCACACCGCAGCAGGTTGCTCACAGCCACATCCAGCCTGGCTGCAAACACCTCCAGGCAGGAGGCTTCCACCACCTCCCTGGGCAACCTGTGCCAGGCTCTCACCACCCTCCTGGGCAACAACTTCTTCCTCACATCCAATCTCAATCTCCCCACTTCTAGTTTTGCTTCATCCTCCCCAGTCCTATCCCTCCCTGACACCCTCAAAAGTCCCTCCCCAGCTTGCTTGGAGCCCCCTGCAGATCCTGGAAGACCACAATGAGGTCTCCTGGGAGCCTTCTCCTCTCCAGCCTGCACAACCCCAACTCCCTCAGTCTGTCCTCACAGCAGAGCAGCTCCAGCCCTCTGCTCCTCCTCGTGGCCCTTCTCTGGACACCTTCCAGCACCTCCAGAGCCTTCCTGGCACAGAGGCTCCAGCACTGGCCCCAGAGCTGCAGCTGTGGTCTCAGCAGAGTGGAGCAGAGGGGCAGAATCCCCTCCCTGGCCCTGCTGGCCACACTTCTCTTGCTGCAGCCCAGGCTCTGCTTGGCTCTCTGGGCTGCAAGTGCTCACTGCTGGCTCCTGTTGAGATTCTCCTCCCCCAGCACCCCCAGGTCCTTTTCTCCAGGGCTGCTCTCCAGCCAGTCCCTGCCCAGCCTGTACCAGTGCCTGGCATTGCCCTGCCCCAGCTGCAGGACCTTGCACGGTTGATATTATTTCTTTATAGGAAGAGAGCTTTGGGGGAATTATGAGGTCATATAATCTAGAGTGCAGATGATACTAAATGTGATTAACATTGAAATCTTCGCAGCCTGACAGCCAGAATGAAGAGGAAAAAAGCTGTGCAGTGCATAAACCTAGTCCAGGCTGGTTTAGGTCTTGCCCAGGTCTAAAGAGAAGCTGAGCCCTGTGTTAGTCACCCAGCTCTGAATTACAGACATGTGTCTGAACCCCTCTGGGAAAACAGGGACATCTCTGCCGCCAGCTGGAGTGATGCTAGAGACCTTGCCTGGAGCAGGCCTTTACCTCATCTTGCCTGCAGCATTTTTTCTCTTCCTTGTGATTTATTTTTCCTATTCAGTACATAAATGCCTCAGGCCAAGCCAAGACAAGGGCTCAGACAGGATTCTAGACCAAGACAAAGAAGAGTTTCAAGCCTGAAAAGCAAATGCTTAAAAAAGATCAATCCAAGAAACCCCTAAGAAGGCCAAGGGGGTCCTGGGGGGCACTCAGAGGAGTGTGGCCAGCAGAGCCAGGGAGGTTCTGCTCCCCCTCTGCTCTGCCCTGCTGAGACCTCCCCTGGAATGTTGCAGCCAGCTCTGGGCTGCCCAGCTCAGGAGGGACAGGGATCTGCTGGAGAGAGTCCAAGGGAGGCTCCAAGGCTGCTGAAGGGACTGCAGCACTGCCTGGGGAGGAGAGGCTGAGAGCCCTGGGGGTGTTCAGTCTGGAGAGGAGAAGGCTGAGAGGGATCTGATCAATGTCCATCAAGACCTGAGGGCTGGGGGGCAGGAGGGAGGGGACAGGCTCTGCTCAGCTGCAGCCTGGGCTAGGACAAGGGGCAGTGGATGGAAACTGCAGCACAGGAGGTTGCAGCTCAGCAGGAGGAGGAGCTTCTGCCCTGGGAGGCTCCCAGAGGCCTGGAGCAGGCTGCCCAGAGAGGTTGTGGAGTCTCCTTCTCTGGAGCCTTCCCAGCCCTGTCTGGATGTGTTGCTGTGTGCCCTGTGCTGGATTCTCTGCTCCTGCTCTGGCAGGGGCTTGGAGTGAAAGCTCTCCAGAGGTCCCTTCCAGCCCCTGACATCCTGTGAGCCTAATCCTGTGCTACCAACATTCAAAAGATGGTACTTTAAAAGGTTCCAGAACATTTCCCCATCCCTTTAGAAACCTGATCTGGGAAGGCCATGTTTGTAAGCTGTCAAATTAAATGCCCCACATCTGGCTGTAATGCCACTCCTTTGGGAAAGGATCCCTCAAGCCTGTTCTCACTGGAATCAAACACCCAAGCAATGGGACGGGGTGGGGGGAAGGGAAGCAGAGGCATCAGTGAATGGCAGCTTGTTTTAACCCAACAGAGAAGAGGAGGCTCAGGGGGACCTCATTGCTGCCTACAACTCCCTGAAGGGAGGTTGCAGCCAGGTGGGGTTTGGTCTCTTCTCCCAGGCACCCAGCACCAGAACAAGAGGACACAGTCTCAAGCGGTGCCAGGGGAGGTTTAGGCTGGATGTTAGGAGAAAGTTCTTCCCAGCAAGAGAGATTGGCCCTTGGGATGTGCTGCCCAGGGAGGTGGTGGAGTCACCATCCCTGGAGGTGTTTAGGAAGAGCCTGGCTGAGGCCCTTGGTGCCATGGCTTAGTTGATCAGATGGTGCTGGGTGATAGGTTGGACTCAGTGATCTCTGAGGTCTTTTCCAACCTGGTTCATTCAGTGATTCTGTAACCCTTTAACCCATGGTGTGGGTTGGTGCTGGATGATCCTTGAGGTCCCTTCCAACCCTGCCAGTCCCATGCCTGTGTGATAAGTGCTGGAGGAGAAGCAAATGCCTGGGGCGCCGTGCCGTGGAGCGGCAGCAGCTCCCCCGGAGCCGTGCTGCCAGAGCTGCCTGTGAATCCCCCCGCGGGGCAGGCTGTGAGGCTGTGCGCTGGCAGCTGCGCTTGTTCTGGAGGCAAGAGAAACGGACAGGGAGCAGGAAGGTAAGCCATAAGGCATCTTCCTTGCTGCAGACCTTGCCTTGCGGCTCTGGAATTTCCTGAGCTGACAGTTGCTAAGGAAATCCAGGGATGGTTTGCTCACCTCCACCACTAGCTGCAAAGGAAATCCAACTGCAGTCCCAGGGAGTGCTTCCCAAGCAGATATTTAGGTGGAATTCCAAAGTATGGGGGGGAAGGTGCATTTGAGCCAGCTTTGCACTTCCAGCTGTGATCACAGCCAGGACCTTAATGTCAAGGAAATTTAGAGCTGCTCTAAACAGCTTCTGCCTCTGGATGGCTTTCTCTGAGCTTTATGGGGGCAGATAGTTCAGCCAGGAATGCAGGCTGTGATCTTGGGTTTGAACCTCTTCTGGAGGCTTTTCCAGCTTGCCACTGCTAGGACAATTGGAAGGCAGGGAGGCCAAAGGACAGGCTGTCCTCAAAACCACTGCTGCAAATGCCACTTGCTCTGCCCAAGCCAAGATTGCTCCTCCAAGCTGAGGGAGATTAAATCTGCAGCCAGGAGGGCAAAACCAGCCTGAAGAAGGCAGGATTTATGGCTTTGGTGAGTGTCTAAGTCAAGCCTGGCAGCTTGAATGTACCTGAGGACAATATTGTTAGGTAGTCTTCCTAGCACTGTAGGACAAATAGAATCACAGAACTGTCAGGGCTGGAAGGGACCTCAAGGCTCAGCCAGCTCCAACCCCTGCCATGGGCAGAGACACCTCACACTGCAGCAGGTTGCTCACAGCCACATCCAGCCTGGCTGCAAACACCTCCAGGCAGGAGGCTTCCACCACCTCCCTGGGCAACCTGTGCCAGTTCTCCAGTCCCCTAATCATCCTTGCAGCCCTCCCTTGGACTCTGCCCAGAACTCTGTCCTCCTGAACTGGGGAGCTCAGAACTGAACACAGTACTCAAGATGAGGTCTCAGCAGGGCAGAGCAGAGGGGAGCAGAACCTCCCTGACTCTGCTGCCCACACTCCTCTGAATGCAGCCCAGGACCCCCTTGTCCTTCTGGGCCCCCAGGGCACATTGCTGCCCCATGCAGAACTTGCTGCCCCCCAGCACTCCCAGCTCCTTCTCCCTGGGGCTGCTCTCCAGCAGGTCACCCCCAGCCTGTGCTGCTGCAGTCCCATCTCGTCCAAGCCAAGGCTCACTCCTCACTGCCTCCATTCATCACAAGCTTTGATTATCAGCCATGGCTGACTGGGAGCATCTGACCCAACCTGGTGAATATGATCTCCTCAGCATGCTTCGAGGTCTCCAGCCCTGATTAGAGGGAGAGGTGCTCAAGTTCAAAACCACAGAGCTACCAAACCTATGTGGTGAACACATTTTGCCACTAATGTAAAATAATAGATCTGAGAAACTATGAAGAATGTTAAACCTCCAGGGAGCAGCTCCAAAGCACACAGACTGCCTGCTCCTCCCAGCAAGAGCCCTTGATCCCCACCCTGCTGCTGCCATTCTCTGCTTCATCATTCCTCCATAAGCACAAGGGAAGGCCAAAGGCTGCACCATTTGCTGTGAATCAAGGCTTGGAGTGCTGGCCCAGCTGAATTCATAGCTGTACTTTCACTTCCTCCAGTGAGGAGAGGCTGAGAGCCCTGGGGCTGTTGAGTCTGGAGAGGAGAAGGCTGAGAGGGATCTGATCAATGTCCATCAAGACCTGAGGGCTGGGGGGCAGGAGGGAGGGGACAGGCTCTGCTCAGCTGCAGCCTGGGATAGGACAAGGGGCAGTGGATGGAAACTGCAGCACAGGAGGTTCCAGCTCAGCAGGAGGAGGAACTTCTGCCCTGGGAGGCTCCCAGAGGCCTGGAGCAGGCTGCCCAGAGAGGTTGTGGAGTCTCCTTCTCTGGAGCCTTCCCAGCCCTGTCTGGATGTGTTGCTGTGTGCCCTGTGCTGGATTCTCTGCTCCTGCTCTGGCAGGGGCTTGGAGTGAAAGCTCTCCAGAGGTCCCTTCCAACCCCTAACATTCTCTGATCCTGTGAGCCTGTGTTGTGGAAGAGGCAGGTGGGAGGTAGGAAGTTTTCATATCCACACAAGGATGAACTCACAGAATCATGTCAGGGACACAAAGACTAAGGGTGGTGAGAGCCTGGCACAGGCTGCCCAGGGAGGTGGTGGAAGCCTCCTGCCTGGAGGTGTTTGCAGCCAGGCTGGAGGTGGCTGTGAGCAACCTGCTGCAGTGTGAGGTGTCCCTGCCCATGGCAGGGGGTTGGAGCTGGCTGATCCTTGAGGTCCCTCCCAGCCCTGACAGTTCTGTGATTCTATGGTTATCCCAAGATCCTTTCACTGTAAGGACTGAGGAAATGAAAGAGAGAAGCACAAAGGAAATGTGATCATCTGAGAGCTATGCTGCTGTGAGTCACTCCATGAGTGCAGGCAGTGATAAGCCCTGTTCCCACAGCGGGGAATCCTGACTGCAGTTTAATTTGCAGTGGAATCTCCCTCAGCATGAAGATGAGGAAATGTGACATTCTGACTCCTGAAAAATGCAGGACTGGGGACATGGGTGGCAGGACAGATGAAGTGTTGGTAAAACCTGCTCAGTCCAAACTGCCTTTATTTTTCTTGTTATAAAAGCCTTCTGCATGGGGAGCAGGCTGCCCAGGGAGGTGGTGGAAGCCTCCTGCCTGGAGGTGTTTGCAGCCAGGCTGGATGTGGCTGTGAGCAACCTGCTGTGGTGTGAGGTGTCCCTGCCCATGGCAGGGGGTTGGAGTTGGCTGAGCCTTGAGGTCCTTTCCAGCCCTGGCAGTTCTGTGATTTCAAACTGTAAGACAACTTTCCAGTGTGAGCAACCTGCTTAAACCTTTTAACTTTGTATTTTGAGATAGAAATAGTGTGGCCAGCAGGAGCAGGGGAGTCATCCTGCACAGCACTCAGCACTCAGCTATTACCTGGTACCAACCTGCCTAATACCTATTCCTAATAGGTACTAGGTTGGACTTGATGATCTCTGAGGTCTTTTCCAACTTGGTTGGAGCCTGCTCTGGCAGGGGGCTTGGACTGGAAGCTCTCTGGAAGTCTCTTCCAACCCCTGACATCCTGTGCAATAATGTCAGAATAAACACAGCCCCACAGCCCTGCTCCTTCGTGTCTGCTTGTAAACCCCTGGCCCCCTGCAGTGTCCCTCGGTCCGTGCTAGGAGCTGTGTGCTCTCAGTACCTGCCAGCGCTCAAACCCAACAGCACAGTATCAAAGGATTACTTTCCAATAATGGCTGTGTCATATTATTTATGGTGGAGAAGTTGGATTTCAATGTGCCCTAAGATTTATGAGCAGCTGTTAAAGCAAGAATGCTGCTGAGATGGTTGCTTTTATTCTTCTCATGGCTGCAGTCCTCGTTGTTCGCAGATTAAAGATAGCTACAAAGGATTTCTTTCTCAAGGTGCAGATGTTGGTTGTGGTTTGCATTGCTGCCCCCTCAAAAAAGCATTAATAATCCCTGAGTCTCCCAGGTGCTCCTTTCCTGGCATTGGTGAAGATAATCTGCTTCAGAGGAAGGCAGCTTGGCTGTTCGGCCTGTCTCGTGCTCCGGCACAGAGGATGCACTGCCCTGCGGGAAGCATCTCCAGGTTGAAGACCCCAAGGCATGCCTGTGGTTCAGCCAGGACTATGATGCTTGCAGCAGTGCAGCTGTGTTAGAGAGATGAACCACAGAGTCACTGAGGCTGGAACAGACCTCTGAGCTCATCCAGCCCAGCCTGTGACCCAACACCACCACACCAAGCACACCATGGCACCAAGGGCCACATCCAATCCTGCCTGAAACACCTCCAGGCACAGCGACTCCACCACCTCCCTGGGCATCCATCCCAGTGCCTAATTCCCCTTGCCAGCAGGAAGTGCTTCCCAACAGCCAACCTAACCCTCCCCTGGCACAGCTTCAGGCCATGCCCTCTCCTCTTGGCACAAGCTGCCTGGGAGCAGAGCCTGACCCCCACCTTGCTGCACCTTCCCTTCAGGTGGCTGCAGAGTGGGATAAGGTCCCCCCTGAGCCTCCTCTGCTGCAGGCTGAACACCCCCAGCTCCCTCAGCCTCTCCTCATCAGCCTTTCCCTCCAGTCCCTTCCTCATCCCCAGTCCTATTTTCA
>CM066578.1:49860428-49962928 GCA_033816785.1 Picus viridis | reverse complement strand
ATGTTCGGTGGAGAATTATGTCCCATCTGGTGTAAAATGGCCACAAAGCAGATCAAAGTCACAGAGAGATCAGGGCTGGAACGTCACCCTGGCTCAGAATGGGCAACAAAAGGTTTTCTAAGTTATTCTGCTAAGTTCTTAATGCCCTGCCCTTTCTTCTGCAGCTGTCATCCCCCTTTGGGTTGGACCTTTTCCCTCCACTCCTTTCCCATTCCTCTTTTTACAAATCTCCTTATGGGAAAAAGAAAAACAACCAACAACCACAAATCAAAGACTTTTTAATAGGAATCTAGCCTTAAAAGCTCCAAATCCTGAGTAAATCTGAGATCAGATAAAGTTAATCAAGGCCAGCTCTAGCAGGAATCGTTCCTGCTAGTCCTCCATTCAGTTCCTGCTTAAGGCGTGGGGCTGCCATCTTTCATCTGCTCTTTTCATCTCCACTGCTCTTTCACTTAGCTTCAGATGATGCAAATCACCAAGGATCCACTGAAAGCAACTAATGTGGAGCAGCTGAGATGTTGCCCTGTCCGCTGCTCCCTCCTTGCTGGCCAGTAAGGAGCCTTCAAGTCCCCGCTTCATACTTCTGGTGCCCAGGCATTCGCTCCGTCCCCGGGCTGCCAGATGGAGTGTTATTCCTCGCCCAGGCCTGCTTTTAACTTTCCTACAGCTCAGAGATCCCCTCCCTTTCCTCTGCTGAACAGTTGCTTTTGGAACATCCTGTAACTCTAGAATGCAGCCTCTTCCTTTGGGAGGAACCGGGCCCCTGCAATAGCGATTATGCCCTGACTGCCATTTGTCATGCTTGTGTCCGCCGCTGAGCTCCTCTCTCTCTGTTTGCACTTACTTAGAAGCCCTTAATTCATTTTCCAGTCCCCTCAGAAAGGATCATAATTGACTTTTTATGGTTTTCCTTGGCTTATTTATTCCTCTGGATTCCTTCATGTCTTCCCTATAATTGCAATATTACAAGCACTTGCTCAAAACAGCTACCTCCATCGAGCTCTACCTTAAAATGCAGTTGCTTTCCTCTCTTTTCACCAGAAACAACTGTTTCTGACTTGATTCATTGCATTGTGGACTTGGATAAATTTGTTGCACTTTGGACTTGCACATGTTGGATCCATGGCCAAGGTTACCAGGAGCTGCTTCACCCAGGCCAAGTGCCAGGTCCTGCCCTGGGGACACAACGACCCCAAGCAAGGCTCCAGCCTTGGGGCAGTGTGGCTGGAAAGCTGCTGGCAGAAAGGGACCTGGGGGTGCTGATGGAGAAGCAGCTGAAGAGGAGCCAGCAGTGTGCCCAGGGGGCCAAGAGAGCCAAAGGCCTCCTGGCTGGGATCAGCAATGCTGTGTCCAGCAGCAGCAGGCAGGGGATTGTCCCCTGGCACTCAGCTCTGGGCAGCCCACACCTGGAGCCTTGTGTCCAGTGTTGGGCAGCTGAGTGCCAGAGAGCTGTGGAGGTGCTGGAGCCAGGGCAGAGGAGGGCAAGGAAGCTGGGAAGGGCCTGGAGAAGAAATCTGCTGGAGAGGGGCTGAAGGAGCTGGGGATGGTTAGTGTGCAAGAGAGGAGGCTGAGGGGAGACCTCCTGGCTGCCTGCAGCTCCCTGCAAGGAGGTTGTGCAGAGGCTGCTGCTGCTCTCTTCTGCCAGGGCATTAGTGAGAGGAGAAGAGGGAAGAGCCTCAAGCTGCCCCTGGGGAGGTTCAGAGTGGAGCTTAGGCACCAGAGTGGTCAGGGCTTGGGATGTGCTGGGCAGGAGGTGGTGGAGTGCCCAAGGCTGGCTGTGTTTGCAGGGGGTTTGGCTGTGGGGCTTGGGGCTGTGGTTGAGGGGTGAGCCTTGCAGAGCAGGGCTGATGGTTGGGCTTGGGGACCCTGAGGCTCTCTCCCATCCTGGATGTTGCTGTGACTCTCTGACTCTGTGATTCTCTTTCGGAAGAATCAGTACATTTCAGAAATTACCTGAAATTGGAAGCCAAAATAGACAACAAATGAATACATCAATACTGCTTCTCTGCAGCATCATTTAGACCATGCTGGGGAAGGAGTATTTTAGGGTGTCAGGGAGTGAAAGGACTGGGGGGAATGGATTCAGGCTAGAAGAGGGGAGAGTCAGACTGGATGTGAGGAAGAAGTTGTTCCCCATGAGGGTGGTGAGAGCCTGGCACAGGTTGCCCAGGGAGGTGGTGGAAGCCTCCTGCCTGGAGGTGTTTGCAGCCAGGCTGGATGTGGCTGTGAGCAAGCTGCTGTAGTGTGAGGTGTCCCTGCCCATGGCAGGGGGTTGGGACTGGCTGCTCCTTGAGGTCCCTTCCAGCCCTGACAACTCTGATTCTCTGCTCCTGTTGGGGAACACCAAGGCACATGTGCTGAAGCTCTGTCTTGATAGAGTGGATTAGAGGATGGAAAACAATTCCCTGTACTTTCCCCTCATAAAACCAAAGTGTAGCCCTCCTGAGATGCCAGGAAAGTGGCTCATGAAACCAGAAAGCCTTGACAAGGGTCCTGAGGACCTGAATAGCTGTGGTATGTTTGGTAAACTGGCAGAAAAATGCCTTTTCCACCCAGAACCTCTGCCACAGCTCACCATGCTGCTTCAGAGATGTGGGGCACTCAGAGCCACATGAAAGCAGGTCTGAATTCCAGTGGAGAACTTGAAGCATCAGGGCACAAATGAAGCAACAATGAATTCTTAGGATCTGATGTCAAAAAGGTAGGAAGTATAGGTCAAGGGCAGCACTTTCTTCCCTGCTGTAAGGACCACAAATCAATTTCCTGGCACTGCTCAGTGAGGAATTGTGACTCCTCCCTTCCAAAATGGTTCTTCTGGTCTGCAACCAATTGCCACATTCAAGCCAAGTGAGATTTATGGTCTTTAGTGGTGACACTGAGGCTCATAGGACATTGAGGCAGGAAGTGCTGACCACTCTGCACGGTACCAGACCACCTCTGCAACAGATCCATGTCTACCTCTGCTGACACAGAGTTACCCCGAAGCCCTCCAAGGTCTTTCTCCATGGAGCTGCTCTCCAGCAGGGCAGCCTCTACCCTGTCCTGGTGCCTGCTGCTGTTCCTCCCCAGGAGGTGTCTGTATTTCTCTCCATTCTCATCTACCAAAAAAAAAAGAAAAAAAAGGAAGGAATATCAATTTCCTTCAGTTCTCTGGACATGAGCTGGGCAGGAGCAGGCAGTGTGAGCCTGCAGCACAGGAGGCCAAGGGCAGCCTGGGCTGCATCCAAAGCAGCACTGCCAGCAGAGCCACAGAGGGGATTCTGCCCCTTGGCTCTGCTGAGACCTCCCCTGCAGGGCTGTGTGCAGCTCTGGAGCCCTCAGCACAGGAAGGACCTGCAGCTGATGGAGAGGCTCCAGAGGAGGCCAGGAGAATGCTCAGGGGCTGGGAGCAGCTCTGCTGTGAGGCCAGGCTGAGGGAGCTGGGGGTGTTGAGCCTGGAGAAGAGAAGGCTCCAGGCAGAGCTCAGAGCAGCCTGGCAGGACCTGAAGGGGCTGCAAGAAGGCTGCAGAGAGACTGTTGGCCAAGGCCTGCAGGGACAGCAGCAGGGACAATGGCTTCAAAGCAGAGCAGAGCAGCTTGAGCTTGGAGGGGAGGAAGAAGTTGTGCAGCAGGAGGGGGGTGGAAGCCTGGCACAGGCTGCCCAGGGAGGGGGTTGAGGCTCCCTGCCTGGAGCTGTTGCAGGGGAGGCTGGAGAGGGCTGTGGGCAAGCTGCTGGAGTTGGGGCTGTCCCTGCTGGGTGCAGAGGGCTTGGGCTGGCTGAGCTCTGGAGGTCCCCATCAGCCCAGAGCATTCTATCATTATGATCCTTCCTGGCAGCATTTTGAAGTGAGCATAGAGAGTAAACAGCTCATAAGGAAACTGTTCTCCTTCCTGTAGGAGTTCACTTAGCTCTGCCCCCCAGCCCCTGTGGTCCCTGCAAGCACTGTAAGGAGTGAAAGATGCTCCCTGCAAATACCTTTTAGACAGTTCCTTGCTCTTCATTTGCTGAACAAAACAAACATGGCCTTGAGTCCCAGACCCCAAAGAATTAAGGCCACATTACTCCCGTTTATTCCTCATTACTCATGATGGTTCTCAGCCAGCAAACCTCCCAATGGGAGGAGGCAGAACCCTCCACACATCAGTTTGCTCCAGCTGCCACCGCTCCCTCTTGGCCGCAGAGCTGCTGACTACTGAAGCCTCTGGTTCCTTGCAGCGGCCTGAAGTGCTGCTTTTATTGAAAAACCAATAAAGCATCACAGTTAGGCAATTTTTTTTCCTGGCTGTGTTGAAATTCTGTGTAGTCCTTCATCTGGGAACGAAGAACAAACTGCAGCAGCACAGGCTGGGAGGTGACCTGCTGGAGAGCAGCCCCAAGGAGAAGGAGCTGGGAGTGCTGGGGGGCAGCAAGTTCTGCATGGGACAGCAATGTGCCCTGGGGGCTGAGAAGGCCAAGGGGGTCCTGGGCTGCACTCAGAGGAGTGTGGCCAGCAGAGCCAGGGAGGTTCTGCTGCCCCTCTGCTCTGCCCTGCTGAGACCTCCCCTGGAATGTTGCAGCCAGCTCTGGGCTGCCCAGCTCAGGAGGGACAGGGATCTGCTGGAGAGAGTCCAAGGGAGGCTCCAAGGCTGCTGAAGGGATTGCAGCCCTGCCTGGGGAGGAGAGGCTGAGAGCCCTGGGGGTGTTCAGTCTGGAGAGGAGAAGGCTGAGAGGGATCTGATCAATGTCTCTCAAGAGCTGAGGGCTGGGGGGCAGGAGGGAGGGGACAGGCTCTGCTCAGCTGCACCTTGGGCTAGGACAAGGGGCAGTGGATGGAAACTGCAGCACAGGAGGTTCCAGCTCAGCAGGAGGAGGAGCTTCTGCCCTGGGAGGCTCCCAGAGGCCTGGAGCAGGCTGCCCAGAGAGGTTGTGGAGTCTCCTTCTCTGGAGCCTTCCCAGCCCTGTCTGGATGTGTTGCTGTGTGCCCTGTGCTGGATTCTCTGCTCCTGCTCTGGCAGGGGGCTTGGACTGGGAGCTCTCCAGAGGTCCTTTCCAGCCCCTGACACCCTCTGAGCCTCTGATCTCTGCTTTCCTCAGTAGCTTTCTACCTCACCTTCCTCCTTTGCACACCTTGCACAGTAACTCTGCCTTGCTGACCCTCTTTAAAATGATAGAAACTGAGGGAGTAGTCATGAAATTCTAAGCTTCTATCATCTTCCACATGAATGTAGAATATTTTAAGGTGACCTCACAGATCTGCATTTAAAGTGCAGCATCTCCAGGGTGTTGATGACCCCACCTGCACAGTTACCAGCTCAGCACTGCACAGTAGTTTGCTTCACTCCTTAAAGAATCATTTTCTTTGCTTGCTCTGAGGGCTATTACTCACTCCAGGGTAGCTCTAAGAAAGATTTGGGCCTGCCCAGCTGAAAGAGCTGTTAAAATCACAGCCAATTCCCATACCACCTGTAAAAATCCCACTTCCAATCTGCTTCCCACTGCTGCTCTTTCCTCTCCTGTAGGTCCTGCCAGGTATTCTTAGCTGACAAGGCAGTGCCTCCTGAGAGCTTGAATCAGAGAATCACAGAATTGTCAGGGCAGGAAGGGACCTCCAGGACCAGCCACTTCACACCACAGCAGGTTGCCCAGGGCCACATTCAGCCTGGCCTTCAAAACCTCCAGGCAGGAGGCTTCCACCACCTCCCTGGGCAGCCTGTGCCAGGCTCTCACCACCCTCATGGGGAACAACTTCTTCCTCACAGCCAATCTCAATCTCCCCACTTCTAGTTGTGCTCCATTCTCCCCAGTTCTATCACTCCCCCACACCCTCAGAAGTCCCTCCCCAGCTTTCTTGGAGCCCCCTGCAGATCCTGGAAGGCCACAATGAGGTCTCCTGGGAGCCTTCTCCTCTCCAGCCTGCACAACCCCAACTCTCTCAGTCTGCCATGGAATCATAGAATCAATAAGGTTGAAAAGACCTCAAAGATCATCAAGTCCAGCCTGTCACCCAAGACCTCATGACTACTAAACCATGGCACCAAGTGCCATGTCCAATCCCCCAGCTCCAGCTCTCTGCTCCTCCTCGTGGCCCTTCTCTGGACACCTTCCAGCACCTCCAGAGCCTTCCTGGCACAGAGGCTCCAGCACTGGCCCCAGAGCTGCAGCTGTGGTCTCAGCAGAGTGGAGCAGAGGGGCAGAATCCCCTCCCTGGCCCTGCTGGCCACACTTCTCTTGCTGCAGCCCAGGCTCTGCTTGGCTCTCTGGGCTGCAAGTGCTCACTGCTGGCTCCTGTTGAGCTTCTCCTCCCCCAGCACCCCCAGGTCCTTTTCTCCAGGGCTGCTCTCCAGCCAGTCTCTGCCTTGAGGTAGTGACCTGTAAAGGTCCCTTCCAGCTCAATGTATCCTATGATTCTACAGCTCTGTGGTGACAGTGTCTGTGTGGAAGAAGATGGCTGCAAGGCTGCATTTGCTGCTGTAAATGTTGTGGCCCCTGCAGATCCTGGAAGGCCACAATTAGGTCTCCTCAGAGCCTTCTCCTCTCCAGCCTGCACAACCCCAACTCCCTCAGTCTGTCCTCACAGCAGAGCAGCTCCAGCCCTCTGCTCCTCCTCGTGGCCCTTCTCTGGACACCTTCCAGCTCCTCCAGAGCCTTCCTGTAATAGAGGCTCCAGAACTGGACAGAGTTCTGCTTCAGCAGGACCTTTGCACGGGTTGGTTATCTGAGGATTGCAGCTGACAGAGGCAGGAAAGATGAGTAATATTCTACTCACACTGAAAATTAACATCCAGAAATATCCTGGCCACAGGAATTTGAATGTAGGGCAAGAGTAGAGCCTTGCATCTGGGAAAGGGCAACCCTGTGGACCAGTGCAGGATGGGGAATGACCTCTTGGAGAGCAGCATGGACAAGAGGGACCTGAGGGTCCAGATGGATAGAAGGATGACCATGGGCCAGCAGTGGGTCTGGAGACTTTCCAGACCCATCTGGATGCATTCCTGTGTGACCTGTGCTAAATCCTATGGTGAGCACTTGCACCACAGAAAGCCAGTCACATCCTGGGCTGCAGCAGGAGAAGTGTGGCCAGCAGGGCCAGGGAGGGGATTCTGCCCCTCTGCTCCACTCTGCTGAGACCACAGCTGGAGCTCTGGGTCCAGTGCTGGAGCCTCTGTGCCAGGAAGGCTCTGGAGGTGCTGGAAGGTGTCCAGAGAAGGGCCACGAGGAGGAGCAGAGGGCTGGAGCTGCTCTGCTGTGAGGACAGACTGAGGGAGTTGGGGTTGTGCAGGCTGGAGAGGAGAAGGCTCCCAGGAGACCTCATTGTGGCCTTCCAGGATCTGCAGAGGGCTCCAAGCAAGCTGGGGAGGGACTTTGGAGGGTGCCAGGGAGGGATAGGCCTGGGGGGATGGAGCAAAACTGGAAGTGGGGAGACTGAGATTGGCTGTGAGGAAGAAGTTGTTGCCAATGAGGGTGGTGAGAGCCTGGCACAGGCTGCCCAGGGAGGTGGTGGAAGCCTCCTGCCTGGAGGTGTTTGCAGCCAGGCTGGAGGTGGCTGTGAGCAACCTGCTGTGGTGTGAGGTGTCCCTGCCCAGGGCAGGGGAGTTGGAACTGGCTGAGCCTTGAGGTCCCTTCCAGCCCTGACAGTTCCATGATTCCATGTTCTGCATTCTCTTCATGCTTTGCAGTCCACTTTTATTGCTGCAATGATTTCTTCATCTCTGATTCCAAACATGGTCACTGCCAATGTGGTATTTCTCCTCCAAGTTGCTCCTGCCACTCAGAATGCCTCTTGGATCTGCCTGTTTAAATAGCCCAGATTAGGTGGAGGGGCGAGGGGGGAAGAAACAGCAATGTTTTGACATTTTGGGTTGGGTTTGGTGCTCCTGTTGTTTTATTTTTGACTGTGCTTTGGTATGAACTAGTAGCAGAAAGCTTCCTGTGTTAGGCAATAAAGCCAAGCATGGTCTTTTCTTTCCATAAGCAGAATGTCATCTATTATCAAGCTGAGCTCTCCCTGCCTCTGATAGTTTTCCCATGTGTTTATTTCCAGGGTCTTGCTGAATCACTGCTCGAATATTTTTCGACCTCCCATTTATTTTCAGCCTTTTTATTAGATTTGGAAGAGCTGCAGGCTGGGCTCTCGGTGCTTATTTATCAGCAGGCTGCTCCAGCTCTAGGGATGTGGGACAGAATATTGGATATTCAAATTGTTTTGATGACATTTAGCAGCAGAGCCATTGCCATTTAGTTGCTAGAGAAGCTGTCTCCTGATATTTGATCTTTCCCCCCCCTTGCCTTTGAAAACACAAAATCCATCTCTCAGGAAGCAAACCTCTGACATTTATTGGCACTGGTTAGATTCTGCAGTCTAACCTTGGCCTTTCTTCTCCATGGCTGGGTGGAGTTGTTCAGTTTGGAGAAGGGAAGGCTCTGTGGAGGCCTTTGTTGAGGCTTTCCAGCATCTCATAGTATCACAGTATCAGTCAGGGCTGGAAGGGACCACAAGGATCATCTACTTCCAAGCCCCCTGCCATGGGCAGGGACACCCCACACTAGATCAGGCTGGCCAGAGCCTCATCCAGCCTGGGCTTAAACACCTCCAGGGACGGGGCCTCAACCACCTCCCTGGATAACCCATTCCAGGGCTTCACCACTCTCATGGGGAAGAACTTCCTCCTCCCCTCCAGCCTGAATCTCCCCACCTCCAGCTTCATTCCATTAAGAGGGCTACAAGAAAGCTAAGGTGATCCTGAGGAGGCACAGTTGTGCTTACCCAAGAAAGGAGGGAAGTGAAGCAGTATGTCTGACAAAGATAGCAAAAGTCTTTTTTCCTCCTAAATGCCTTAATTTTACTGGGGCCTTGGTGATTGCCACACGAAACCTGGGGCAGCTGCCTCAACAGCAGGCTGAGAGAGTTGGGGTTGTCAGTATGGAGAGGAGAAAGCTCGCAGGAGACCTTCTTGTCAGTTTAGGAAGGATGTTGACTTGCTGGAACGTGTCCAGAGAAGGGCAACAAAGCTGGTGAGGGGTTTGGAACACAAGCCCTATGAGGAAAGGCTGAGGGAGCTGGGGTTGCTTAGCCTGGAGAAGAGGAGACTGAGGGGTGACCTTATTGCTCTCTACAACTACCTGAAGGGAGGTTGTAGCCAGGCAGAGGTTGGCCTCTTCTCCCAGGCATCCAGCACCAGAACAAGAGGACACAGTCTCAGGCTGCGCCAGGGCAGGTTTAGGCTGGATGTTAGGAGGAAGTTCTACACGGAGAGAGTGATTGGCCATTGGAATCGGCTGCCCAGGGAGGTGGTGGAGTCACCTTCACTGGAGGTGTTCAGGAGAAGACTTGATGGGGTGCTTGGCTGTATGGTCTAGTTGTTGGGTGGGTTGGATTGTTTGATGGGTTGGACGCGATGATCTTGAAGGTCTCTTCCAACCTGGTGTATTGTATTGTATTGTATTGTATTGTATTGTATTGTATTGTATTGTATTGTGGCCTTCCAGCATCTGAAGAGAGCTACAAGAAAGCTTAAGGAGGCACAATTGTGCTCACACAAGAAAGGAGGGTAGTGAAGTCTGGTGAAGTATGTGTGACAAAGCTGACAAAAGCCTTTTTTCCTCCTAAATGCCTTTGTTTTATTGGTGCATTGATGATTGCCACAAGAAACCTGGGGCAGCTGCCTCAACAGCAGGCTGAGGCGGTTGGGGCTATTCCGTCTGGAGAAGGCTCCCAGGAGACCTTTTTGTGGCCTTCCAGGATCTGCAGGGGGCTCCAAGCAAGCTGAGGGGGGACTTTGAGGGGGTCAGGGAGTGATAGGACTGGGGGGATGGAACAAAACTAGAAGTGGGGAGATGGAGATTGGCTGTGAGGAAGAAGTTGTTGCCCATGAGGGTGGTGAGAGCCTGGCACAGGCTGCCCAGGGAGGTGGTGGAAGCCTCCTGCCTGGAGGTGTTTGCAGCCAGGCTGGAGGTGGCTGTGAGCAACCTGCTGCAGTGTGAGGTGTCCCTGCCCATGGCAGGGGGTTGGAGCTGGCTGATCCCTGAGGTCCCTTCCAGCCCTGACAGCTCTGTGATTCTATGTCACATAACCAATGTCATACAACACACTCAGAATTCATGCCCTAGACTTGGATGCTTTATGGCACAGACTTCTTTTCCCCCCCCAAATTCTCTTGGCCCTGTGTGTTTTCAAGGAAATCCTCAGAAATCCTCAACTCAAATCTGAGAAGCTTTGGGGGTTTTGTTGTTGTTGTTGGGTTGTGGGTTTGTTTTGTTTGTTGTTTTCATACAGTAAAGAGTTAGTGCAGAGTCAAGTTTCTAACCCAGAACGTGTTTGGATGGATTATCCTCCTGTTGGGAAGCAATGTGGGCACAGGGTTTGGAGACTGCTTCCTCCACCCTTGATATTTACATTTTGCACATAGCTTTGTGAGAGATTTGGATCCAAATGGAAAACAAAAACTCTTCCCAAGAGGCACAGACTGCCCCACGTCTGGAGAGCACCTCTCCTGTGAAGGCAGGCTGCAAGAATTGGGGCTGGAGAAGAGGAGGCTCTGGGGAGACTTCATAGCTCCATTTCTCTATCTGCCCAGGGAGGTGGTGGAGTCCCCATCCCTGGAGGTGTTCAAAGAAGGCTTAGATGGGGCACTCTCAGCCAGGGTTTAGTTGTCAGGAGGTGTTAGGTATTAGGTCATATGTTGGACTTGATGATCTCTGAGGTCTTTTCCAGCCTGGCTGATTCTGTGATTCTGTGAGGGGGAGCTACAGGAAGGCTAAGGAAGGACTGTTTGGAAGGGCTTGGACTGATAGGATAAGGAGCAATGGTTTGAAACTGGAGCAAGGCTGATTTAAGTTGGGCATCAGGAGGAAATTCATCACAATGAGGGTGGTGAAGGACTGAAACTGGCTGCCCAGGGAGGTAGTGAGGATGTTAGGAAGAAGTTCTATACAGAGAGAGTGATTGCCCATTGGAATGGGCTGCCTGTGGAGGTGGTGGAGTCACCTTCATTGGAGGTGTTCAGGAGGAGACTTGATGGGGTGCTTGGTGCCATGGGTTAGTTGTTGGGTGGGTTGGATTGGTTGATGGGTTGGACGCGATGATCTTGAAGGTCTCTTTCAACCTGGTGTATTGTATTGTATTGTATTGTATTGTATTGTATTGTATTGTATTGTATCCCTGCAGACACTCAAGGTCAGACTGGATGTGGCCCTGGGCAGCCTGCTCTAGCTGGAGGTGTCCCTGCTGACTGCTGGGGTTTGGAGAAGATGACCTTTCAGGGTCTCCTCCAACCCAATGCCGTGTGTGAAGCTGTGCCGAAGCTTGTAGGGACTCTTGCAAAAATCTCTGCACCTACAGCTCTGCTTTCTTTTCTTTCTCCTTTTATCCCTCCCCCAACCTTAATAAAGGCAAAAGAAATTGGAAAGGAGAGAGAAATGAAAAGGCAGCAAATGTGGGAGCTGTAGTTAAAGAGAACCACAGAGGCCTCCACTGCCATTCTGTATCCTACTCAGAGGACCAGCATGGCTCAGCTGCATGTGAGGTTGCAAGTTACCTTCAAAGGTCACCTCTCATTTTCAGCTTGTTCAATATCCTTTTCCCCACCTTTGTTTCAGATGCCAACATTCCATGCTTCAGCAGAAACATGAGTTGCTATCACAGAGAATATTCATCAGGGCTGATCCCTTTCCCAGCTCCTTTAGACAAGAATAGAGACAGAGGAAGGGACAGAAAGACACAGATTCTCCTTTGGAGGATGACTCAGGACAGGAGCTTAATTTAGACAGGGCTCTGTGTTTAAAATTAGCCACTGCAAGCTGTTCATCCACCCTCAGCAGTTCTGAGATGATAACATTCATGATCTTTAAAGGTTCCTCTAAATGATCTTTAAAGGTCTCTTCCAACACAAACCATTTCATGACTGTTAAAAATAAAAGCAACCACTCTAAAGGAAAAAGGGAGCCAAAGCCTAGCCCCAAAGAGGCAAATGCCACTGGCTGCTTGACATCAGCATGGAAGCAGGAAATAGGCTGCTAGTGGATGGGAGGTTGACCATGAGCCAGCAATGTGCTCTGGGGGCCAGGAAGGCCAATGGCAGCCTGGGGTGCATTAGAAGGGCTGTGGTCAGGAGGTCAGAGAGGTTCTCCTGCCCCTCTGCTCTGCCCTGCTGAGGCCACATCTGGAATCTTGTGTCCAGCTCTGGGCCCCTCAGGTCAGGAAGGACCTCAGGGAAGTGCTGGAGAGAGTCCATCCCAAAGGCACAAAGATGCTGCAGGCAGTGGAAGCTCTTCCTGAGGAGCAGAGCCTGAGGGAGCTGAGGGCTGTGGAGCTGGGAGAGGAGGAGCCTGAGAGCTGAGCTCCTTGCTGGTGCTGAAGCTGTGCAGGGGCAGTGCCCAGAGGCTGGAGCCAGGCTCTGCTGGGGGCTGCCCAATGCCAGCACAAGGGGCAGTGGTGGAAGCTGAGGCAGAGGAAGTGCCATGGAGAGAGGAGGAAGCATTTGTTCCCTGTGAGGGTGAGAGAAGCCTGGCAGAGGCTGCCCAGGGGGGCTGTGGAGTCTCCCTGTGTGGAGCTCTCCCAAGGCCAGCTGGCTGTGCTGCTGTGTGAGCTGCTCTGGGTGAGCCTGCTGTGGCAGGGGGCTTGGGCTGGGTGAGCTCTGGAGCTCCCTGCCAGCCCCTGGCACTCTGTGATTCTGTGATACCTGCACCATGCAATTATTGCTCACAGAAGAATTCACCTTTGGCTGTGATTCCCCTTTTGAAGCAATCAGACCTGATCAGCTTTGAAGCACTCAGGCAAATTGATCTCCCATACACCAAAGCCTGTTTGTTAGCTAAAACACATCACTGGCAGTCAGAGCTTCATTGCTTGGGCTAATGGTGTCCCAGGTAGGAAAAAGGCTGCCCTGGGGTGCTCTGGAGGGCAATGCAACTTCCCCTGCTAGGAATGTTGGTGGATCCCAGGGCAGGTGTTGAGACTTGTCACCTTAATGCTTTGGTTCCTGTTCAGACACCTCTCAGCTACTCAAATTGACTTCTCAGCTATTCAAATACTCATTTCTTTTTGGCTGCAGGGGCATTAGGTGCTCACTCTAATTTGAATGGGAGAGGGCTGGGGCTTTGGTTTGCTTTGGGGGTTTTGTGTTGGTTTGGTTTGGGTTTTTATCATTGCTTTTGTTTCTTTATTTGTTTCCTTTTACTTTGGTTTGGTTTGGGTTTTTTTTTTCCTTGTTTGGTTGGGTTTTTCCTTTCCCATGTGCAAAATATTACACATAAACTTCAGACCTTCTACCCTATTCACAGCGATGGGTAGTCCCTCTTTGTTTTTTATGGTAAGTGAGAATGGAGAGAAATACAGACACCTCCTGGGGAGGAACAGCAGCAGGCACCAGGACAGGTCAGAGGCTGCCCTGCTGGAGAGCAGCTCCATGGAGAAAGACCTTGGAGGGCTGGGGGGCAGCAAGTTGTGCAGGGGACAGCAATGTGCCCTGGGGGCCAAGAGAGCCAAGGGGAGCCTGGGGGACAGCAAGAAAAGTGTGGCCAGCAGGGCTGGGGAGGTTCTGCTGCCCCTCTGCTCTGCCCTGCTGAGAGCACAGCTGCAATCCTGTGGCCAGTCTGGGGCTCCCCAGCTGAAGAGAGACAGAGAGCTGCTGGAGAGAGTCCAAGACAGAGGCAGGAGGATGCTTAGGGGACTTGAGCATCTGCCCTGGGAAGAGAGACTGAGAGCCCTGGGGCTGTTGAGTCTGGAGAGGAGAAGGCTGAGAGGGATCTGATCAATGTCTCTCAGGAGCTGAGGGCTGGGGGTCAAGGGGAGGGGGCCAAGCTCTTGTGGGTGCTGCACAGCAAGAAGCCAAGGAGCAATGGAGACAAACTTGAGCAGAGAAGGTTTCAGCTGCCCGGAGGAGAAAGTTCTTTGGTGTGAGGGTGAGGGAGCCCTGGAGCAGGCTGCCCAGAGAGGTTGTGGAGTCTCCTTCTCTGGAGCCTTTCCAACCCCCCTGGCTGCATTGCTGTGTGGCCTGCCCTGGGGGCTGCTGCTCTGGCAGGGGGCTGGCACTGGCTGCTCTCTGGAGCTCCCTTCCAACTTCTGATGTTCTGTGGTACTGTGAAATTGCTCCAGCTCTGTTTGTGTTGTGCAGCCCAGTGGCTACTGAATGCTGAGCTCAGCTCGGCGCTCCCCGCACGGCAATCCTTCCACTCCCCTTCGCAGCACGAGGATTTTATTTTTCAGGGAAGGGAATCTTCCCTCTCACTTTCTTCAGAAATCTTCTTGGGTTTTATTTTTCACACCACATGAGAAGCCTGAGCAGACTGTGCCATGTTTAAGCAACCTTGACAAGCCCTATTACAAGAAGGACCTGGAGATGCTGGAAGGTGTCCAGAGAAGGGCCATGAGGAGGAGCAGAGGGCTGGAGCTGCTCTGCTGTGAGGACAGACTGAGGGAGTGCAGTCTGGAGAAGGTTCCCAGGAGACCTCATTGTGGCCTTCCAGTGTCTGCAGGGGGCTCCAAGCAAGCTGGGGAGGGACTTCTGAGGGTGTCAGGGAGGGATAGGACTGGGGGGAACGGAGCACAACTAGAAGTGGGGAGATAGACATTGGCTGTGAGGAAGAAGTTGTTCCCCAGGAGGGTGGTGAGAGCCTGGCACAGGCTGCCCAGGGAGGTGGTGGAAGCCTCCTGCCTGGAGGTGTTTGCAGCCAGGCTGGATGTGGCTGTGAGCAATCTGCTGTGGTGTGAGGTGTCCCTGCCCATGGCAGGGGGTTGGGACTGGCTGAGCCTTGAGCTCCCTTCCACAATTCTCTGATCCTATGATTTTATCCCCACAGCCCAGGCAGATCATTCCCCTCCAGCCCTTGTATCCCCTTTGAAGCAGATATTATTTAAGTCAGTACCAAGTCACAGGCACAAACTGCTGCTTTCTGCAGTGGATGTGATTTTTCAAGCAGTATTTTACAGCAGACAATTCTCCTTCCTCCCCCATCAGAGGAAGAGAGGTGTGGGATTTTCAGAAGCTACCACAGATGCCAAGTTTCCATTCATTTCAGTGGAAATTTGGCACCTGCTCCTCCAGACACGTTTGGATGATTTCTCTTGACAGTGCACACTGCAAGCAGCTGCAAGTGCTGTGCACTTGGGGTTGTGAAATCTATTTTTCATAAACTGAGCTTTATACTTTGTCATAGAACCATTCAGGTTGGAAGAGAGCCTCAGGGTCCCCAAGCCCAACCACCAGCCCTGCTCTGCAAGGCTCACCCCTCAACCACAGCCCCAAGCCCCACAGCCAAACCCCCTGCAAACACAGCCAGCCTTGGGCACTCCACCACCTCCCTGCCCAGCACATCCCAAGCCCTGACCACTCTGGTGCCTAAGCTCCACTCTGAACCTCCCCAGGGGCAGCTTGAGGCTCTTCCCTCTTCTTCTTTCACTAATGCCCCGGCAGAAGAGAGCAGCAGCAGCCTCTGCACAACCTCCTTGCAGGGAGCTGCAGGCAGCCAGGAGGTCTCCCCTCAGCCTCCTCTCTTGCACACTAACCATCCCCAGCTCCTTCAGCCTCTCTCCAGCAGATGTCTTCTCCAGGCCCTTCCCAGCTTCCTTGCCCTCCTCTGCCCTGGCTCCAGCACCTCCACAGCTCTCTGGCACTCAGCTGCCCAACACTGGACACAAGGCTCCAGGTGTGGGCTGCCCAGAGCTGAGTGCCAGGGGACAATCCCCTGCCTGCTGCTGCTGGACACAGCATTGCTGATCCCAGCCAGGAGGCCTTTGGCTCTCTTGGCCCCCTGGGCACACTGCTGGCTCCTCTTCAGCTGCTTCTCCATCAGCACCCCCAGGTCCCTTTCTGCCAGCAGCTTTCCAGATACACTGCCCCAAGGCTGGAGCCTTGCTTGGGGGTGTTGTGCCCCCAGGTCAGGACCTAGCACTTGGCCTGGTTGATGCTCCTCCTGGTTACCTTGGCCATGGATCCAATGTGTGCAAGTCCCTTGAAATCCCACTGAGAGGCATATTCACTGGAAATGATGCACATAAAGGCTTTGAAAAGGAGAAATGATGTTTAGGGGCAATTTCCTAGCTTTGGGAGTGACTCCAGGCTTAGAGCATAAGCCATGGACTGCCCTCACTCTCTGCTCATCCACATGTTTCCACACAGCTGAGAGCACTGATCTCTGTACCCAAGCCCTTCCAAGAGAGGGATTTGAAAGATTTGGAGTAGGACCAGCAGCCATCCCAGATCCCAGACCTGTGTTTCATCCTTTGGATTTTCAGTGTTTGACTTCTTCTGAGGATAAATTATTTAACTAATTGACGTCAGTATTGCTGCACCAAAAGTGAGCCAAGGCTCTTCAGAGACATACACATGTCACAGCCATTCACACCTCCTTCATGCAGTGTCCTAGGATGAGGCAGTCTAAATCTCCCATACAGCTAGGCAATAAAGGGATGAGAACAGGGGGAGCAGTAATAATCCTCTGACCATATACAATCATAGAATGGACCATGATGGAGGGGAGCTCCAGAGCTCAGCCAGCCCAAGCCCTCTGCACCCAGCAGGGACAGCCCCAACTCCAGCAGCTTGCCCACAGCCCTCTCCAGCCTCCCCTGCAACAGCTCCAGGCAGGGAGCCTCAACCCCCTCCCTGGGCAGCCTGTGCCAGGCTTCCACCCCCTCCTGCTGCACAACTTCTTCCTCCCCTCCAAGCTCAAGCTGCTCTGCTCTCCTTTGAAGCCATTGTCCCTGCTGCTGTCCCTGCAGGCCTTGGCCAACAGTCTCTCTGCAGCCTTCTTGCAACCCCTTCAGGTCCTGCCAGGCTGCTCTGAGCTCTGCCTGGAGCCTTCTCTTCTCCAGGCTCAACACCCCCAGCTCCCTCAGCCTGGCCTCACAGCAGAGCTGCTCCAAGCCCCTGAGCATTCTCCTGGCCTCCTCTGGAGCCTCTCCATCAGCTGCAGGTCCTTCCTGTGCTGAGGGCTCCAGAGCTGCACACAGCCCTGCAGGGGAGGTCTCAGCAGAGCCAAGGGGCAGAATCCCCTCTGTGGCTCTGCTGGCAGTGCTGCTTTGGCTGCAGCCCAGGCTGCCCTTGGCCTCCTGTGCTGCAGGCTCACACTGCCTGCTCCTGGCCAGCTTCTCCCCCCAGCACCCCCAAGTCCTTCACAGAGATGCTCAGAAGATGCATCCATTGCAAAGGGCTTGGTCCTTTCTTGGATCTTCTGCAGAGGAGCATTTCCACCTGCAATTCAGGAGGAAAAGAAGGTGCTGATCTCTTCACTGTTTTCCTGCTTGATCAGACCATTCACTCCCTCAGCTGGCATTACAACTATTTCAATCCTTCAGATCAGCTTCTGACTCTCTCTGCCCACCAGCTCTGTGCCAAAATAACTGCACTGCTACCCACTAAGTGCAGTTGATGAGCACCTCAGAAAGGTTTTGGCGGCTTTGCAACTGGGCTGTCCAAAAGCTCATCTTCTGGGTCCAGGTGGCATGCTTGACACTGAAGAAATTGTATGGAGTGTCTGTTTTACAGCAAACTTGCAAGATGGATGTAAGCAGTAGGGGTCAGGATACTTTATGTAGTAGAAATGCAAGACAATAAATGAGAAGAAATGTCTGGCAGCCTAGTAGAGAAACAGAGTGAAGAAGGGGTTAAAAGAAGTGGAAAGAGAAATATGCCAGGGTGAGATGGGTTAAAAGAGGTGGAATGAGAAATAAGCCAGGGAGAGATGGGTCAAAGGGGTGGAAGCAGAAATAAGCCAGGGTGAGATGGGTTAAAAGAGGTGGAAAGAGAAATAAGCCAGGGTGAGATGGGTCAAAGGGGTGGAAGCAGAAATAAGCCAGGGTGAGATGGGTTAAAAGAGGTGGAAGCAGAAATAAGCCAGGGTGAGAAAGAACAAATTAGCATCCTGGCAGATGATCTCCATGGTCAAAATGGCAGCAGCCTTGTCTTCACGATGACCTTTCTCTCCCCTGCTCATGTTAGAAGGCTGTTGTTCCCTTTCTCCCCAGAGTGTAGTCACCCTGGGGAAGTCTCAGCTCAACAAATGCAAATGCTGCCTGGCTGCCAGGCGTGGGAGAGCACTTCAGCAGTGCCCTGGCTGCCTGTCAGGATGTGGTGTGGGTGTGCAGCATCCATCCAGAGCATGCCAGCTCCTGCTAGAGTGAAGCACAGGCTCAGGGCAGGGGGACTGTAAGCCGCTGCTAGGAGTCTGCCAGGCTGGGTCAGAAGGGACTGCAGGGGCACTGCAGAGCAGACTTGCCTGCAGTACTGGCAGGGGCAGAGCATTCCTCTCTCTCTTCATCTCCAACGTTTTGCTCTCAATAACATTAAATGGAACAGAATAATCATAGAATCATAGAATCATAGAATCATAGAATCACAGTATCAGTCAGGGTTGGAAGGGACCACAAGGATCATCTAGTTCCAACCCCCCTGCCATGGGCAGGGACACCCTACACTAGATCAGGCTGGCCAGAGCCTCGTCCAGCCTGGGCTTAAACACCTCCAGGGACGGGGCCTCAACCACCTCCCTGGACAACCCATTCCAGGGCTTCACCACTCTCATGGGGAAGAACTTCTTCCTCACATCCAGCCTGAATCTCCCCATTTCCAGCTTCAATCCGTTCCCCCTAGTCCTATCACTACCTGAGATCCTGAGCAGTCCCTCCCCAGCCTTCCTGTAGGCCCCCTTCGGATACTGGAAAGCCACAATGAGGTCACCTCGGAGCCTTCTCTTCTCCAGACTGAACAGCCCCAACTCCTTCAGTCTGTCCTCACAGGAGAGGTGCTCCAGCCCTCTGATCATCCTCGTGGCCCTTCTCTGGACACGCTCCAGCACGTCCACATCCCTCCTGTAATAGGGGCTCCAGAACTGGAGGCAGTACTCCAGGTGGGGTCTCACCAGAGCTGAGTAGAGGGGGAGAAGCACCTCCCTTGACCTGCTGGTCACACTTCTCCTGATGCAGCCCAGGATCTGATTGGCTTTCCGGGCTGCAAGTGCACATTGAGAGCTCCTGTTGAGCTTCTCGTCCACCAGCACCCCCAAGTCTCTCTCCTCAGGGCTGCTCTCCAGCCAGTCCCTGCCCAGCCTGGATTTGTGCCTGGGATTGCCTCCACCCAGATGCAGGACCCTGCACTTGGTCTTGTTGAAGCTCATGAGGTTGGCTTGTGCCCACCTCTCCAGCCTGTCCAGGTCCCTCTGGATGGCATCCCTTCCCTCCAGCATGTCTGCTGCACCACACAGCTTGGTGTCATCAGCAACCTTGCTGAGGGTGCACTCGATGCCACTGTCCATGTCACCCACAAAGATGTTGAACAAGACAGGTCCCAGGACTGATCCCTGAGGGACTCTGCTTGTCCCTGGCCTCCCCTGGGACATGGACCCGTTGACAGCCACTCTTTGGGTGCGGCCATCAAGCCAGTTCCTTATCCATCTAGTGGTCACCCATCAAACCCATGTGTCGCCAGCTTGGAGACCAGGAGGTGGTGCGGGACAGTGTTGAAGGCTTTGCTCAAGTCCAGGTAAACGACATCAGTTGCTCGCCCCTCATCTATTAATGCTGTCACCTGATCATAGAAGGCCACCAGGTTTGTCAGGAAGGATTTGCCCTTGGCAAAGCCATGCTGACTGTTCCCAATCACCTCTTCACTGTTCTTCTGAGTCAGTAGTGCCTCCAGGAGGATCTGCTCCATGATCTTTCCGGGCACAGAGGTGAGACTGACTGGCCTGGAGTTCCCTGGTTCCTCCTTCTTGCCCTTTTTGCAGATGGGAGCAGTGTTTCCCGTTTTCCAGTCTGTGGGGACTGCCCCAGGCTGCCAGGACTTCTGGAATCCTTACAATCATGAAACAGCTTAGCTTGGAAGGGACCTGAGAGATTATCTACTCAAACCTGCCTGCCATGGGCAGGGACACCTCTCAACTAGGCTTGATTGCTCAAGGCCTTATAGAATCACCTCACACTACAGCAGGTTGCTCACAGCCACATCCAGCCTGGCTGCAAACACCTCCAGGCAGGAGGCTTCCACCACCTCCCTGGGCAGCCTGTGCCAGGCTCTCACCACCCTCCTGGGGAACTACTTCTTCCTCACAGCCAATTTCAATGTCCCCTCCTCTAGCCTGGATCGATCTTCCCCAGTCCTATCACTCCCTGACACCTTCAAAAGTCCCTCCCCAGCTCTGTTGTAGCCCATTTCAGATCCTGGAAGGCCACAATTAGGTCTCCTGGGAGCCTTCTTTCTCCAAACTGAACAGCCCCAACTCTCTCAGTCTGTCCTCATAGACCTCTGCTCACCCTCGTGGCCCTTCTCTGGACACATTCCAGCACCATTCAGGACTGGTTTCTACCTATGATGTATGCTGTGCGTGTCTCAGATTATACAAGGTGAGTATGGATCATACTGGCTATGGAAAAGTCTGCCTGAAAATCACAGAAGCAGAGAAACATTCAGGTTGGAAGAGAGCCTCAGGGTCCCCAAGCCCAACCATCAGCCCTGCTCTGCAAGGCTCACCCCTCAACCACAGCCCCAAGCCCCACAGCCAAACCCCCTTCAAAAACAGCCAGCCTTGGGCACTCCACCACCTCCCTGCCCAGCACAATCCAATGCCTGAAAGGATCTGGGTGTTGATTAAATTCATAAAGATAAAATGTCTGATTTATCAAGGTCACAGAAGTAACTCTTATCCTCTAAGGGAAGTAGGACCTATGAGACAAGATATGCTGAACCAACCTGCGAATGACTTGAGCAGAAAGGTAAGAATGCACCCCATAGTGTGTGAGCAAACTCGTAACTGGGGGAAGTGTGTCAGAACGGCAAAGGCCTGATGCAAAAGCACACAGAGAAGTCAGAAATATGAACAAAGAGCTGGAGAAACAGCTCTGGCTGCATTCAGAGGAGTGTGGCCAGCAGAGCCAGGGAGGTTCTGCTCCCCCTCTGCTCTGCCCTGCTGAGACCTCCCCTGGAGTATTGCAGCCAGCTCTGGGCTGCCCAGCTCAGGAGGGACAGGGATCTGCTGGAGAGAGTCAAGGGAGGCTGCAAGGCTGCTGAAGGGACTGCAGCACTGCCTGGGGAGGAGAGGCTGAGAGCCCTGGGGGTGTTCAGTCTGGAGAGCAGAAGGCTGAGAGGGATCTGATCAATGTCCATCAAGAGCTGAGGGCTGGGGGGCAGGAGGGAGGGGACAGGCTCTGCTCAGCTGCAGCCTGGGATAGGACAAGGGGCAGTGGATGGAAACTGCAGCACAGGAGGTTGCAGCTCAGCAGGAGGAGGAACTTCTGCCCTGGGAGGCTCCCAGAGGCCTGGAGCAGGCTGCCCAGAGAGGTTGTGGAGTCTCCTTCTCTGGAGCCTTCCCAGCCCTGTCTGGATGTGTTCCTGTGTGCCCTGTGCTGGATTCTCTGCTCCTGCTCTGGCAGGGGCTTGGACTGGAAGCTCTCCAGAGGTCCCTTCCTACCCCTGACATCCTGTGAGCCTGCGGCCTGTAGGTACTTCAATGTCAATGTGTTCCTCACCCTACCTGAAGGTGCACAGAGAAATAACAACACAATTAAGCAAAGGAGAAGCTCCTTGGAAGCCTCATTTCCAGTCAGTGCTATTTGTTTTGCTTGAAGCTGCCTCAAACGCTGCCCTTCAGCCTGTTTTCAATCAGATCTAAGTCAGTCTGAATTGGGAAGGGAATGGAATGGAATGAGAGGTAGAAATGTTCCTCCAAATATTTAGCCTCAGAGTCAGGCAAATATTGAGTGCATTTTTTCCCCCTAATTCGGATTTTCAGCTACAAAGTGCCATCAGCTGTGCCTCTTCTTCACAACTCTATTCTGCTCATTTCTTGTGGTTTTGGCTTGCAGGAAGTTAATAGCAGGTGGTGCTTCTGACTCTTTTTGTTTTCCCTGTTCAAGACTTTTCTGAGAAGATGTGTCTCTGCAGTGTAATCCCTGGCCTGCACTCTGCCTTCCATTTCAAAAGCTAATGCAGCAGGCACAACACTCCCTCCACTTCTGGCCAAGGACTGGAAGGAAAAACAGCTTCTGTCAATCACAGAATGTTAGGGGGTGGAGGGGACCTTCAAAGCTCACCCAGTCCAAGCCCCCTGCCACAGCAGGCTCACCCAGAGCAACTCACACAGAAAGGCATCCAGGCAGGTATTGAGTATCTCCAGAGAGGGAGACTCCACAACCCCCCTGGGCAGCCTCTGCCAGGCTTCTCTCACCCTCACAGGGAAAAAAATTCTTCCTCCTCTTCCCATGGCACTTCCTCTGCCTCAGCTTCCACCCCTGCCCCTTCTGCTGGCATTGGGCAGCCCCCAGCAGAGCCTGGCTCCAGCCTCTGGGCACTGCCCCTGCACAGCTTCAGCACCAGCAAGGAGCTCAGCTCTCAGGCTCCTCCTCTCCCAGCTCCACAGCCCTCAGCTCCCTCAGGCTCTGCTCCTCAGGAAGAGCTTCCACTGCCTGCAGCATCTTTGTGCCTTTGGGATGGACTCTCTCCAGCACTTCCCTGAGGTCCTTCCTGACCTGAGGGGCCCAGAGCTGGACACAAGCTTCCAGATGTGGCCTCAGCAGGGCAGAGCAGAGGGGCAGGAGAACATCTCTGGGCCTCCTGACCACAGCCCTTCTAATGCACCCCAGGCTGCCATTGGCTTTCCTGGCCCCCAGAGCACATGACTCTAATTTCTTCTTGATTTATTCAAAGGTCTTCCAGGATGAGAGAAATCCATTCAAATCAAACATACTGCATACATCAGCTTAACCTAAACCTCTTTTGTCTTCTTGTGAACCAAGCCAGACTGCATCCAGTCCAGCTGTCCTTCACTGCCCCACGAGCTACTGCAACACTCCCTGCAGTTTCTGCCTTGGCTAACATCGTCCAGTCAAGGCTTAGATTACATCAACTGGAAAAAAATTGATCCTTTGGGGTTTTTTTGTTTTTATCTCAACATTCTGAACTGTATCTAAAGGTTACTGAGCTGTCATTTTGAAGCCAACCCTTCATGTCTTCAGGCTATAGCCCCTGAAGTATTTGCTAGACTATGATTTCTGTTTATGGTGTGTTGCTTTCCTTATTATTTCTCTAGATCCCACTCTTAAGAAGCATGTGGCTACTACCAGAGGGACCTTGCCAGGCTGGACAGATGGGCAGACGCCAACCAGATGGCATTTAACAAGTCCAAGTGCCAGGTTCTACACATTGGCCACAACAACCCCAGGCAGTGCTACAGGCTGGGGTCAGAGTAGCTGAGAGCAGCCAGGCAGAGAGGGACCTGGGGGTGCTGGTGGACAGCAGCTGAACATGAGCCAGCAGTGTGCCCAGGGGGCCCAAGAAGGCCAATGGCACCCTGGCCTGCATCAGGAACAGTGTGGCCAGCAGGAGCAGGGAACTCATTCTGCCCTGTGCTCAGCACTGGTTAGGCCACACCTGGAGTCCTGTGTCCAGTTCTAGGCGCCACAGTTTAAGTAGGACACTGAGAGACTTGAAGGTGTCCAGAGAAGGGCAACAAAGCTGGGGAGGGGTCTGGAGCACAGCCCTGTGAGGAGAGGCTGAGGGAGCTGGGGTTGCTTAGCCTGGAGAAGAGGAGGCTCAGGGAGACCTTCTTGCTCTCTCCAACTCCCTGAAGGGAGGTTGTAGCCAGCTGGGGGTTGGTCTCTTCTCCCAGGCAGCCAGCCCCAGAACAAGAGGACACAGTCTCAAGCTGTGCCAGGGGAGGTTTGGGCTGGAGGTGAGGAAGAAATTCCCCCAGACAGAGAGATTGGCCCTTGGGATGTGCTGCCCAGAGAGGTGGTGGAGTCACCATCCCTGGAGGTGTTGAGAAAAGGCTTGGATGTGGCACTTGGAGCCATGGTTTAGTCGTCAGGAGGTGTTAGGGGTTAGGTCACAGGTTGGACTGGATGATCTCTGAGGTTGTCATTTTTCTGGCACATATCACAGGCAGGCATCACCTTGCAGGCCTCAGCTTCGCTGGGAGCGTGCTGTGGGAGTCGGGGGCAAACGCTTCACTGAAACCAAGATAAAACAATAACTCATCTCCTGGCCTCAGTTCTAGCACTGTGGGCTTGGAGGCATCTTTAGCTTCCAGCACGTGTAAGTCAACAACTGATTTGGTGGCTCTCCCACCCCAGAAGATGGCATTTTCTGTAGAATAGAATAGAATAGAATAGAATAGAATAGAATAGAATAGAATAGAATAGAATAGAATAGAATAGAATAGAATAGAATAGAATAGAATAGAATAGAATAGAATAGAATTACCAAGGTTGGAAGAGACCTTGAAGATCATCGAGTCCAACCTGTAACCACAACCTCACAACTAGACCATGGCACCAAGTGCCACATCCAGTCCCCTCCTGAACGCCTCCAGGGACGGAGACTCAACCACCTCCCCGGGCAGCCCATTCCAATGACGAATCACTCTCTCGGTGAAGAACTTTCTCCTCACCTCCAGCCTAAACTTCCCCTGGTGCAGCTTGAGACTGTGTCCCCTTGTTCTGGTGCTGGTTGCTAGGGAGAAGAGGCCAACCCCTTCCTGGCTACAACCACCCTTCAGTTAGTTGTAGAGAGCAATGAGGTCGCCCCTGAGCCTCCTCTTCTCCAGGCTAAACAGCCCCAGCTCCCTCAGCCTCTCCTCATAGGTCTTGTGCTCAAGGCCTCTCACCAGCCTTGTTGCCCTTCTCTGGACACGTTCAAGTGTCTCAATGTCCTTCCTAAACTGAGGGGCCCAGAACTGGACACAGTACTCAAGGTGTGGCCTAACCAGTGCAGAGTACAGGGGCACAATGACCTCCCTGCTCCTGCTGGCCATACTATTCCTAATGCAGGCCAGGATGCGGTTGGCCCTCTTGGCTGCCTGGGCACACTGCTGGCTCATGTTCAGCTTCCCATCAACCAGCACCCCCAGGTCCCTCTCAGCCTGGCCGCTCTCCAGCCACTCTGACCCCCAGCCTGACCCCAGCGCTGCCTGGGGTTGTTGTGGCCAATGTGCAGAACCCGGCACTTGGATGTGTTCAATCTCATGCCATTGGACTCTGCCCATCTGTCCAGCCTGTCGAGGTCCCTCTGCAAAGCCTCTCTGCCCTCCAGCAGATCAACTGCTGCCCCCAGCTTGGTGTCATCTGCAAATTTACTGATGATGGACTCAATGCCCTCATCCAGATCATCAATAAAGATGTTGAAAAGCATGGGGCCCAGCACTGATCCCTGGGGCACACCACTAGTGACAGGCCGCCAGCTGGATGTGGTGCCATTCACCATTACTCTCTGGGCTCGGCCCTCCAGCCAGTTCCTAACCCAGCTCAGAGTGCTCCTGTCCAAGCCACGGGCTGCCAGCTTGGCCAGGAGTTTGCTGTGGGGACGGTGTCAAAGGCCTTACTGAGGTCCAGGTAGACCACATCCACAGGCCTCCCCGCATCCACCAGGCGGGTCACCTGATCATAGAAGGAGATCAGGTTGGTCAGGCAGGACCTGCCCCTCCTAAATCCATGCTGGCTAGGCCTGAGCCCCTGGCCATCCTGTAAGTGCTGTGTGATCGCACTCGAGATGACCCGTTCCATAATCTTGCCTGGCACTGAGGTCAGGCTGACAGGCCTATCATTCCCTGGCTCTTCCAACCGGCCCTTCTTGTGGATGGGCACCACGTTAGCCAGCTTCCAGTCTTCTGGGACCTCTCCAGTGAGCCAGGACTGCTGAAAAATGATGGAGAGCGGCCTGGACAGCTCATCCACCAGCTCCCTCAGCACCCTAGGATGGATCCCATCCGGTCCCATGGACTTGTGGGGGTCCAAGCGGCTGAGAAGATCTCTAACTGTCCCATCCTGGAACAGGGGAAAACTATGCAGCTCCCTGGCTCCTTCTGCCAGCTCTGCAGGCCAGCTGTCTGGAAGCCGTTCTGTCCTGCTAGTAAAAACTGAGGTAAAGAAGGTGTTAAGTCCCTCTGCCTTTTCCTCATCCTTTGTTACAATATGCCCACCAAGGAGTGGAGCTTCTCCTTGCCCTTCCTCTTGCTATTAATATATTTATAGAAGGACTTTTTGTTGTCCTTCACAGCAGAGGCCAGTCTGAGCTCCAAATGTGCTTTTGCCTCCCTAATTTTCTTCCTACAAGACCTAGCAACATCCCTAAACATTCCATGGGTTGCTTCCCCTTTTTTCCAAAGATAATACACCCTCTTTTTTTCCCTTAGTTCCTTTAGAAGTTCATTGCCCATCCAGGCTGGCCGTCTGCCCCGGCGGCTCATCTTCCGGCACACCGGCACAGCCTGTTCCTGCGCCTTCAAGAGTTCTTCCTTGAAGTAGGTCCAGCTCTCCTGAACCCCTTTGTTTTTAAGGGCTGTTTCCCAAGGAACCTTCTGAGTTAGTTCCTTGAGTAGCCTGAAGTCCGCCCTCCTGAAGTCCAGAGTGGAGGTCTTCTTGCTCCCCTCTTGGCTTGGCTGAATACCGAAAACTCAATTATCTCGTGGTCACTGGTGCCTAAACACCCTCCGACCACCACATCACCCACCAGCCCTTCCCTGTTGGTGAAGAGGAGGTCAAGCATAGCCTTACCCCTGGTAGGCTCACGCAGCACCTGGGATAAGAAGCTGTCCTCCATGCACTCTAAGAACCTCCTAGACTGCCTCCTCTCTGCTATGTTGTGATCCCAGCAGATATCAGGCAGGTTGAAGTCTCCCACGAGAACAAGGTCAGGCGATCTTGAGACAGCCTTAAGCTGCCTATAGAATGCTTCATCAAGATCATCCTCCTGGTTGGGTGGTCTATAACAGACTCCAACCAGCATGTCTGCCCTGCTGGTCTTCCCTCTAATTCTTACCCACACGCACTCAACCCGATCATCCCTGATCTCTAGCTCAATGGCATCAAGAGCCTCCCTGACGTACAGGGCCACCCCTCCACCCCTTCTTCCCTGCCTGTCTCTCCTGAAGAGCCTGTAGCCGTCAATTGCAGCGCTCCAGTCACGCGAGTCATCCCACCACGTCTCCGTGATGGCAACTACATCATATCTTTCCTGCTGCAACAAGGCTTCCAGCTCCTCATGTTTGTTGCCCATACTTCGTGCATTAGTGTACATGCACTTCAGCTGGGCTGCTGGTTTTGCCCCTGACTCCAGCTTACCACCCTCAGACTCCTGTCTGGGGGACTGGTTTCAGCCCCTTCCCCCTTCGAAGCTAGTTTAAAGCCCTGTCAATGAGACTTGCTAATTCCCTTCCCAGAATCTTTTTACCTTTGGGGGACAGGCCATTCTCATGTACTGTGACCTTTCCCCTCCTCTGGGACAGATGTACTCCATCTGTTACCAGCTGACCTGGTGTAGTAGAAAGTTTTTCAAGATCAAAAAACCCAAAATTCTTCTGACTGCACCAACCTCTAAGCCACTTGTTGACTACAGCTGCTGACCTGTTCCTTCTCATATTCCCTCCTGCAACTAAGGGTATAGACAAAAAAATTATTTGTGCACCTGAGTCCTCCACTAGATCCCCCAGGACCTTGAGGTCATTCTTGATAGCCCTGGGAGTTCTAGTTGCAACATCGTCATTCCCTAACTGCATAATTATTAATGGAAAGTAGTCAGAGGGCTGCACCAGACTAGGCAGCCTTCTGGTAACATCAGCAACTTGAGCTCCTGGGAGACAACAAAGTTCCCTGTGAGCAGGGTCTGGCCGACATATGGGGCCCTCTGTTCCCCTCAGTAGGGAATCACCAATAACAATCACCCTCCTCTTTTTTTTAAGGGAGCAAGTCTTGATGCCAGGGGAAGGCTGTTTAACCCCAGGCTGACTCACCCCAAGCTGACTCACCCCAGGCTTACCCACCCTGCGATGACTCACAGGTATATGAGAAGGCACCACCCTTGTAAGATGAGGAGCTGTGTGCTGAGCTAGCTGCTTCCCGCTGAGGCCTCCTGGAATCATTTTGGAATCATTTTGGAAAGGTCTGAGCAGATCTGCTCTAAAAAATACGACACAATAAAGCAAAGGAAAAGAACAATATAAAATAAAAACTTAAAATAAAATCATGAAATGAAATAAAATAACAAAATGAAATTTAAAATAAAATTAAATTTAAAATAAAATGAAATAAAATAATAAAATTAAATAAAAAATGAAATTAAATAAAAAATAAAATGAAATAAAATAACAAAATGAAATAAAAAATAAAGTGGAAACAAATGAAAATAAAGTGAAATAAAAATTAAAATGAAATAAAATAATAAAATGAAATAAAAAATAAAATTTAATAAATGGTAAAATGAAATAAAATAACAAAATGAAATAAAAAATAAAATGAAAAAATTAAAATGAAATAAAAATTAAAATGAAATAAAATAATAAAATGAAATAAAAGATAAAATGAAAATAACATAATGAAATAAAAAATAAAATAAAATGTAATTAAATTAAATTTAAAAATGAAATGAAATAAAATAATAAAATAAAACAGTAAAAAGTTGCAATGAAATAATAAGATTAAATAAAATAAAATAATAACATTAAATAAGGAATTTAAATAAAATGAAATAAAATAATAAAATGAAAAAATAAAATGAAATCATGAAGTAAAATAAAACAATGACATGAAATAAAATGAAATAAAATAGTAGAATTAAATCATTGAATCAAATAAATTAAATAAAATGATAAAATTAAATAAAATTAAATAAAAGAAATAAAATAATAAAATTAAATAATTAAATCAAATAATTAAATTAAATCATTAAACTGATTTAATTAAATAATTAAATCAAATAATTAAATTAAATCATTAAACTGATTTAATTAAATAATTAAATTTTAAAATTAAATTAAATTAAATTAAACTTAATAAAATAATAAAATAAAAATAATAAAACCCATAAAGCCTTAAAGAGAGTCTAATGGCAGCACAGTTCCACAGAGCACCATTGGCAAGGATGAACAGCAGCAAGTCAGAATTCCTCTAGACTCATTTAGAGCCTCTCATGCACTTGGGCAAGAAGGAAAAGTCAAAGGGTGCTCAGCACAGCAAGGCACTGAACAGAATCCAAGTGCAAGCTGGCAGAACATTGTGAGCAGCAAAGGGGGGTCAGGAGAACATGGAGAACTCGCCCTCCATTTCCACCACCACCTCTCTCAGTTTGACTCAGTGTTTCATGGCAGGATCCAGTTCTTTTCCTTGCCTTCAGACAATGAAAATATTTAAGCAAATGCCCTCTGAGTTTAACTGCTTTTGGTTGTTAAATGATGCAGTTCAGAACATAAATACATACATATAAATCTATCAATATCATCTATCTCTATCTGGATATCTGTAGCTGTATCTATATCATCTATCTCTATCTCTACCTTAATCTCTATCTCTATCTATCTCTGTGTCTACCTCTACCTCTTCCTCTGCCTCTATCTCTACCTCTACCTCTCTCTATATATATATTTCTATATCTCTGTCTCTATCTCTGTCTCTATCTCTATCTCTATCTCTATCTCTATCTCTGTCTCTGTCTCTATCTCTATCTCTATCTCTATCTCTATCTCTGTCTCTATCTCTATCTCTATCTCTATCTCTATCTCTATCTCTATCTCTATCTCTATCTCTGTCTCTGTCTCTGTCTCTGTCTCTATCTCTATCTCTATCTCTATCTCTATCTCTGTCTCTGTCTCTGTCTCTGTCTCTGTCTCTGTCTCTGTCTCTATCTCTATCTCTATCTCTATCTCTGTCTCTATCTCTATCTCTATCTCTATCTCTATCTCTATCTCTATCTCTATCTCTATCTCTATCTCTATCTCTATCTCTATCTCTATCTCTATCTCCACTAATTGCAGCAAATTCAACATCAGGTATCAAGTAGGTCAATAACTTTTGTCCTAGCAGAGCCACAAAAAAAGTCTTCAATCAGTTCAAAACCAATGAAAGTATCACAGCAACACTCAGGCTGGAAGAGAGCCTCAGGGTCCCCAAGCCCAACCATCAGCCCTGCTCTGCAAGGCTCACCCCTCAACCACAGCCCCAAGCCCCACAGCCAAACCCCCTGCAAACACAGCCAGCCCTGGGCACTCCACCACCTCCCTGCCCAGCACATCCCAAGCCCTGACCACTCTGGTGCCTAAGCTCCACTCTGAACCTCCCCAGGGGCAGCTTGAGGCTCTTCCCTCTTCTCCTCTCACTAATGCCCTGGCAGAAGAGAGCAGCAGCAGCCTCTGCACAACCTCCTTGCAGGGAGCTGCAGGCAGCCAGGAGGTCTCCCCTCAGCCTCCTCTCTTGCACACTAACCATCCCCAGCTCCTTCAGCCTCTCTCCAGCAGATTTCTCCTCCAGGCCCTTCCCAGCTTCCTTGCCCTCCTCTGCCCTGGCTCCAGCACCTCCACAGCTCTCTGGCACTCAGCTGCCCAACACTGGACACAAGGCTCCAGGTGTGGGCTGCCCAGAGCTGAGTGCCAGGGGACAATCCCCTGCCTGCTGCTGCTGGACACAGCATTGCTGATCCCAGCCAAGAGGCCTTTGGCTCTCTTGGCCCCCTGGGCACACTGCTGGCTCCTCTTCAGCTGCTTCTCCATCAGCACCCCCAGGTCCCCTTCTGCCAGGCTTTTGCCCTGAATTTGTTATTACTCAGAGGCTAACCAGCACACTGCCATCCTTGCAGCTAAGGACATTTTTGCATTTTGTTCTTTTCTTGTTGTCATACAGAGCTCTGATACTGTTTATAATTATAACATGAGCAAAAACCATCAAAAGGACTTTATGACTTCTGTTAGCTACAGGATGCTAGGTGTTTGAGGGGACCTCTGGAGATCTTCCAGTCCAACCCCCCTGCCAGAGCAGGAGCATAGAATCCATCACAGGGCACACAGGAACACATCCAGATGGGGCTGGGAAGGCTCCAGAGAGGAGACAACCTCTCTGGGCAGCCTGCTCCAGGCCTCTGGGAGCCTCCCAGGGCAGAAGTTCCTCCTCCTGCTGAGCTGGAACCTCCTGTGCTGCAGTTTCCATCCACTGCCCCTTGTCCTCTCCCAAGCCAGAAATGAGCAGAGACTGTCCCTGTCCCTTTCTTCCTGACATCCCCAACTAGATCAGGTTGCCCAGAGCCCTGTCCAGCCTCACCTGAATATCTCCATGGATGGCCCTGAACCACCTCCCTGGGCCACTCCTGCCAGTGTTTCACCAGCCTTATGGTGATGAACTTCTTCCTAATGTTTAATCTAAATCTCCCCTCCTCTAGCTTGGATCCATTCCCCTGGTCCTGTTACTTACATCACACCCTAAACAGCTTTCATCACTGTCTGTATCTTGTGGTGAAGCTTTACTTTCTGTGCCAGTGGGGTTGGGGAAAAAAAGACATCTCTTGTTTTATTCTTTATGCTGCTCAGCCTCCTGCTCTTGAGAAGTTTTCCTCACTGGAAAAATGCTTCTAATGCTGCTTGAGGTCAAAGAATATGTTGGCATTTGGTGGGTGTTTGGTAAGCTGTGTGAAAGAAAGAAATCTGCAGTCTCAGTTTGGTTCCCCCAGACAACAAACATCCAGCACAGCTGCCACAAACTGGCAGCCCCCTTGGCAGCCTCTGCACAGAGGGCAGAGGTTAATGCAGATGGAAGCTGAGTTATTTTCCAGCCCTATGAGGAGCTCTGCAGAACAGGGTGAGGAGGTGAACTCTGGTTCTTCCTGCCCTGGTTGGGTCTGGAACCTTTCTTTGGACAAATAAACTCAGTTTCCAAAGCTCCCAGTCTGGCATCTTTCACACAGGCTAAAACCCAGTCCAAAACAAGGGGGAAAAAAGGAGCAGTATTCATTCCAAGAGGCACTTGATGCTGTTGCACTGTTTGAAACAAAGCCTGTTAGAAGTGTTTGAAAATAGCTGAGGGCTGGGGGACAAGAGGGAGGGGACAGGCTATGCTCGCTTGCACCCTGGGATAGGAAAAGGGGCAATGGATATGAACACAGGAGGGTCCACCTACAGCAGGCAAACTTCTGAGCTCTCCTGGTGAGCCTGGTAATAGACAAATCAGCCTGTACTTAGAGTCATAGAATGGTCCAAGCTGGAAGGGAGCTCCAGAGCTCAGCCAGCCCAAGCCCTCTGCACCCAGCAGGCACAGCCCCAACTCCAGCAGCTTGCCCACAGCCCTCTCCAGCCTCCCCTGCAACAGCTCCAGGCAGGGAGCCTCAACCCCCTCCCTGGGCAGCCTGTGCCAGGCTTCCACCCCCTCCTGCTGCACAACTTCTTCCTCCCCTCCAAGCTCAAGCTGCTCTGCTCTCCTTTGAAGCCATTGTCCCTGCTGCTGTCCCTGCAGGCCTTGGCCAACAGTCTCTCTGCAGCCTTCTTGCAACCCCTTCAGGTCCTGCCAGGCTGCTCTGAGCTCTGCCTGGAGCCTTCTCTTCTCCAGGCTCAACACCCCCAGCTCCCTCAGCCTGGCCTCACAGCAGAGCTGCTCCAAGCCCCTGAGCCTTCTCCTGGCCTCCTCTGGAGCCTCTCCATCAGCTGCAGGTCCTTCCTGTGCTGAGGGCTGCAGAGCTGCACACAGCCCTGCAGGGGAGGTCTCAGCAGAGCCAAGGGGCAGAATCCCCTCTGTGGCTCTGCTGGCAGTGCTGCTTTGGCTGCAGCCCAGGCTGCCCTTGGCCTCCTGTGCTGCAGGCTCACACTGCCTGCTCCTGGCCAGCTTCTCCCCCCCAGCACCCCCAGGTCCTTTCCCTCAGGGCTGCTTTCCATCCCCTCCTCCCACAGGACGGTTCCAGCCCAGCTGCAGAGCCCTGCACCTGCTCTTGTTGAACCTGCTGAGGTTCACCTGGGTTCACCTCTGCAGCCTGTCCAGGTCCTTCTGGATCCCATCCTGCCCCTCTAGTGTATGGGCAGCACCCTCCAGCTTCTTCCTGCTCAAACAATTTGCTGACTCTGCCCCAACAAGCAGCAAAACACACAGGGGAGGATAAAAGGAGAAGAGGCATTAGCTCTTTTGGCTTGGAAATGCATTGTGCAATCAGGGCATTAGAGAATATTCATCCTCTGGCTTGTCAAACCGAGCTGCCTTAATATGGAAAAGAAAAACTGAAGTGGAAAATGGAAGGAGAGGAATCAAATAGAAAGCAGAGTGATGTCATTTCTTCCGTGCTTGCCTGTGCTCTCAACTCTGACACCACTCTCTTCCTCGCAGCAGCAACCCCAAACTGTGCACAGCCCACTGCTCATTTCCCCCAGCAGATGCTGACAGCACAGCATGGAAGCCTGAAGTGATTTGTTGAATTCAGAAGGATTCCCTTTGTTTGCTGTGTTTCTGTTTGATGAAGGACTCACACTCATTGATTACCAACATACAGAATACAGAGCTAACCAGGTTGGAAAAGACCTCAGAGATCATCCAGTCCAACCTATCACCCAACACCTTCTAGTCAACTAAACTATGGCACCAAGTGCCTCATCCAGGCTCTTCCTAAACACCTCCAGGGATGGTGACTCCACTACCTCCCTGGGCAGCACATCCCAAGGGCCAATCTCTCTTGCAGGGAAGAATTTCTTCCTCACCTGCAGCCTGAACCTCCCCTGGCACAGCTTGAGACTGTGTCCCCTTGTTCTGGTGCTGGGTGCCTGGGAGAAGAGACCAACCCCCACCTGCCTACAACCTCCCTTCAGGGAGCTGTAGAGAGCAAGAAGGTCACCCCTGAGCCTCCTCTTCTCCAGGCTAAGCAACCCCAGCTCCCTCAGCCTCCCCTCCCAGGGCTGTGCTCCAGACCCCTCCCCAGCCTCCTTGCCCTTCTCTGGACACCTTCAAGTCTCTCAATGTCCTTCTTAAACTGAGGAGCCCAGACCTGGACACAGGACTCCAGGTGTGGCCTCAGCAGTGCTGAGCACAGGGTAGAATGACCTCCCTGCTCCTGCTGGCCACACTGTTCCTGATGCAGGCCAGGATGCCCTTGGCCTTCTTGGCCAATGTGGAGTTGCTGGAAGGTCGTTTAGCCTGGAGAACCTCCCAGGCAACCAGCACCAGAACAAGAGGACACAGTCTCAAGCTGTGCCAGGGGAGGTTCAGGCTGGATGTTAGGAATAAATTCTTCCCAGCAAGAGAGATTGGCCATTGGGATGTGCTGCCCAGGGAGGTGGTGGAGTCACCATCCCTGGAGGTGTTTAAAAGGAGCCTGGATGAGGCCCTTGATGCCAAGGTTTAGCTGATCAGATGGTGTTGGGTGATAGGTTGGACTGGATGATTTCAAAGGTCTTTTCCAACCTGGTTCATTCTATTCTATCAAGGCCAGGCTGGATGTGGCTGTGAGCAACCTGCTGCAGTGTGAGGTGTCCCTGTCCATGGCAGGGGCGTTGGAGCTGGCTGATCCCTGAGGTCCCTTCCAGCCCTGACAGTTCATCATTTATAAGGATTTCCATGGCACAGGCTGTTGCTGCTCATCTCTCATCTAAGTGTCACTCAGAGTCAGCAGTGACATTCATGCCCACAGCTTTCTGTCTCAAAGCTGAGATGATGGAGTGCTGCATGACCATAATTATAGGTGGGTGTCACAGAGGAGACAGTGAGGCAATCAGACAAGCAAAGGGATGGCCTCAACACTTTCAAAGAGCAAATTCCATGTACCCCACTTAGGTCTGCCCCTGCCCTTCACCCTTTAATCATAGGATCATTTAGGTTGGGAAAGAACTTTGAGATCATTCACTCCAACCCTGCCTAATTCTACCAAGCCTGCTGCTATAAACCCTGGCCCTCAGCACCACATCTTTGAACTGCTTGAGGGCTGTTTTTCCTATGGTTGTCTCATGGTTTCCACTTGGTTTACTTTCAATGGTTGCAGCTTCAAAGGTGAGCTGTCTTCACATCCAGGCTTCTGCTCCAAATGTGGTTACTCAAGCAGGGAACCAGGAGCTAGCCTCTTCTCTCCACCTTTGGGTCTTACAGGGACGGCCAGATGAAGTAGCCCCTGTCAGGAGAAGGATCTGGAGGTGCTGGAAGGTGTCCAGAAAAGGGCCACGAGGATGAGCAGAGGGCTGGAGCTGCTCTGCTGTGAGGACAGACTGAGGGAGTTGGGGTTGTGCAGGCTGGAGAGGAGAAGGCTCCCAGGAGACCTCATTGTGGCTTTCCAGGATCTGCAGGGGGCTCCAAGAAAGCTGGGGAGGGACTTTGAGGGTGTCAGGGAGGGATAGGACTGGGGGGATGGAGCAAAACTAGAAGTGGGGAGATTGAGATTGGCTGTGAGGAAGAAGTTGTTGCCCATGAGGGTGGTGAGAGCCTGGCACAGGCTGCCCAGGGAGGTGGTGGAAGCCTCCTGCCTGGAGGTGTTTGCAGCCAGGCTGGATGTGGCTGTGAGCAACCTGCTGCGGTGTGAGGTGTCCCTGCCCATGGCAGGGCGTTGGAACTGAATGATCCTTGAGGTCCCTTCCAATCTGCTCTCCTTTGAAGCCATTGTCCCTGCTGCTGTCCCTGCAGGCCTTGGCCAACAGTCTCTCTGCAGCCTTCTTGCAGCCCCTTCAGGTCCTGCCAGGCTGCTCTGAGCTCTGCCTGGAGCCTTCTCTTCCCCAGGCTCAACACCCCCAGCTCCCTCAGCCTGGCCTCACAGCAGAGCTGCTCCAAGCCCCTGAGCATTCTCCTGGCCTCCTCTGGATCAGGAAGATTTTTTCCTGAGATCTAAATCTTCCCCTCTCTAGTCTGGAGCCATCACATTGAACGTCCCCCCCCACCCTCCTCCTCATCCTCTCTCTGAGTTTTTCTTGCTGAGCATGGCACCATAAGGTGTGGAATATTCCTCTGGTAAGCTGGGGCCAGCTACTCCAGCTGTGTCCCCTCCCAGGGAGCAGAGAAGGCCTTGATGCTGTTGGAAAGCTGCTCAGCAATAACTAAAATATCCCTGTGTAAGCAGCCCTGTATTCAGCACAGAGCCAAAGCACAGCCCCAGACCGGCTCCTAGGAAGGAAATGAACCCTGTCTCAACCCAAAGCAGTACACACCAGTAAGAAAGGAAAGCTTTTGGTGCATAAGATTGAGGGAAAGTCAGGGACAGGGCTGGAAAGCTTTATTTTACAGTGAAGAACACAAAGAGGAATTTCTCTCCGCTTCAGAGGGAGTTAGCATCTCACTTACAACCCTGAAAGCATAGATCTAGAACCACATCTTCCAGTGGAAGACTCTGTCTGAAACCTGCAGCACCTGAAGAGTCCTTGGATAGTGAACTTCAACTGATCCCTGTCAGGAAAAAACTGGAAGCATCATTATCTTTGAAGGTAATTGATCAGATAAAATATGAGAGAGAGGAGAGGAGACTCGAGGAGAGGAGAGGGGAGGGGAAGAGAGGGAAGGAGAGGGGAGAGGTGGGGATCAATGTCTCCCAAGAGCTGAGGGCTGGGGGTCAAGGGGAGGGGGCCAAGCTCTTGTGGGTGCTGCACAGCAAGAAGCCAAGGAGCAGTGGAGACAAACTTGAGCAGAGAAGGTTTCAGCTCCAGAGGAGGAGAAACTTCTTTGGTGTGAGGGAGCCCTGGAGCAGGCTGCCCAGAGAGGTTGTGGAGTCTCCTTCCCTGGAGCCTTTCCAACCCCCCTGGCTGCATTGCTGTGTGGCCTGCCCTGGGTGCTGCTGCTCTGGCAGGGTGGGTTGGACTGGCTGCTCTCTGGAGCTCCCTTCCAACCTGTTGAAGTCTGTGGTTTCCCACTGGAGTCCCTGCTGTAGTTGCAAGCAGAGAAGCTCTGTGGTTTAGGTGATGTAGGAGGTGACATCCAATCACCACAGTGATCCCTTCTGGCATTTTGGAAATGGCATCTAAGGCTCAATCTTTCTACAGCTAAGCTTCAAAGATATCTAAGATCAACATTAAAGAAGAAAAGCTGGAAACAGGAACTTTGTTTACCTGGAGTTTTACAGCCCAGGGCCAAAGAAGGAAGGGCTGTGACACTCCTCTGCTTTGCTCAGGAGCCAGGGCAGACAGCAACACCTGCACAGCACAGGGCTTCAGGACTTCCTTACCTGCTGTTCAGCTACGAAGTCCTTCCTCTGGACAGGTCTGGCTGCTGGGAGATGGAGAGCTTGTCTGGCTGCTGTAGAAAGAGTTCAAATCAACAACCACATTCTACAATGCAACCCCAGGAAAGCAAATGGAATGGAAATAATCCTAGAACAGACCTCAGAGATCATCTGCTCCAACACCCCTGCCATGGGCAGGGACACCTCCCAGCTAGACCTGGTTGCCCCAGGCATCACCCAGTCTGGCTTCGAAGACCTACAGGGAGGGAGCATCCACAACCTCTCCGGGCAGCCTGTTCCAGAGCCTCACCACCCTCAAACTGCAGAACTTCTATCTTAATATCACAGAACTGTCAGGGATGGAAGGGACCCCAAGGACCAGCCAGTCCCAACCCCTTCCATGGGCAGGGACACCTCACACCACAGCAGGTTGCTCACAGCCTCATCCAGCCTGGCTTCAAACACCTCCAGGCAGGAGGCTGCCACCACCTCCCTGGGCAGCCTGTGCCAGGCTCAGGGGAAGAACTTCTTCCTAACCACTACAAACCTTCTCTTCCTCAGCTTAAAACTATCCCCCCTTGTCCTGTTGCTGAACACTCTTATGAGAAGTTCCTCTCCAGCTTCTCTGTGGGCTCCCTTTGGGAACTGGAAGGCAACTGAGTTTCCATGGAGCTTCCTATGCTACAACTTCCAAGAATGCAAAGACTTCTAAACATATATTTTTGACCCTCCAGTATGTGCTTGTGCTGCAATCCAAACCACCAAGTTAGTACCATAGAATCCCAGACTGCCAGGGGCTGGCAGGGAGCTCCAGAGCTCACCCAGCCCAAGCCCCCTGCCACAGCAGGCTCACCCAGAGCAGCTCACACAGCAGCACAGCCAGCTGCCCTTGGGAGAGCTCCACAAAGGGAGACTCCACAGCCCCCTGGGCAGCCTCTGCCAGGCTTCTCTCACCCTCACAGGGGAAAAGTTCTTCCTCCTCTTCCCATGGCACTTCCTCTGCCTCAGCTTCCACCCCTGCCCCTTGTGCTGGCATTGGGCAGCCCCCAGCAGAGCCTGGCGCCAGCCTCTGGGCACTGCCCCTGCACAGCTTCAGCACCAGCAAGGAGCTCAGCTCTCAGGCTCCTCCTCTCCCAGCTCCACAGCCCTCAGCTCCCTCAGGCTCTGCTCCTGAGGGAGATCTTCCACTCTCAGCAGAGAGACCCTTTATATCTTAACTCTGATGGATCTTTTTACTACTTCCTTGCAGAATAACTTCACTGTGCCACTGACACAGATGTTTCTACATGGAAATTGCTTCCAGCAGCCAAGCCTGTGTTTTGCCTGTACATCACATCAGATGTGTCTGGCTGGCACCCAGGCATGAGCTGCTGCCCAGTAGAGAAATTCACCTATGCTGCAAAGTAGGAAATGCTCTAGTGCCAGGACAAAGTGCTCCTAGAACAGAAGGATGATAGAATCATTTCAGTTGGAAAAGTTCCTTAAAGATTGAGTCCAACCATTATCTAACTCTGCTGAGCCTGGTGCTAAACCCTGCCACTCAGCACCACATCTCTGCATCTCCCAAGCACCTCCAGGGATGGGAGTCCAACCACCTCCCTGGGAGGAACTTTCCTAGTGCCAGGAAAAAGTACTCCCAGAACAGCATGGTGATGGAATCATTTCAGTTGGAAATCGTTCCTGAGACCAACCCTTATCTAACTCCACCAAGGCTGGTGCTAAACCATGTCCCTCGGCAGCACATCTCTGCATCTCCCAAACGCCTCCAGGGATGGGAATCCAACCACCTCCCTGGGAAGAACTTTCCTAGTGCCAGGACAAAATAACTCCTAGAACAGAAGGATGATAGAATCATTTCAGTTGGAAATGGTTCCCGAGTCCAGCCACTATCTAACTCTGCTGAGCCTGGTGCTAAACCCTGCCACTCAGCACCACATCTCTGCATCTCCCAAGCACCTCCAGGGATGGGAGTCCAACCACCTCCCTGGGAAGCTTGTTCCAGTCTTTGAGAATCTTTTCAGTGAGCAAGTTTCTCCTAATGTCTAACCTAAACCATCCCTGGGGAAACCTGAGGCCATTCCCTCTCATCCTATCCCTTGTTAACAGGAAGAAGAGAGTGGCAGAGGCTGGCACTCCACCAGAGAATCATAGAAACAACCAGGTTGGAAGAGACCTCCAAGATCATCCAGTCCAACCCATCACCCAGCCCTCTCCACTCACCTCACTACAACCTCCTTTCAGGGAGCTGTAGAGAGAGAGGTCTCCCCTCTGCCTCCTTTTCTGCAGGTTGATCCCAGTTCTCTCAGCTGTAGCCCATAAATACTGTTCTTTGGACCCTTCCCCACCTTTCATGGAAGAACCACACAGAAATCACAGAGTCACAGAACCATCCAGGCTGGGAGAGAGCCTCAGGGTCCCCAAGCCCAACCATCAGCCCTGCTCTGCAAGGCTCACCCCTCAACCACAGCCCCAAGCCCCACAGCCAAACCCCCTGCAAACACAGCCAGCCTTGGGCACTCCACCACCTCCCTGCCCAGCACATCCCAAGCCCTGACCACTCTGGTGCCTAAGCTCCACTCTGAACCTCCCCAGGGGCAGCTTGAGGCTCTTCCCTCTTCTCCTCTCACTAATGCCCTGGCAGAAGAGAGCAGCAGCAGCCCCTCCATGGTCTCCTTTCACGTAGCTGTGTTCCAGAATGACAGAATTAACCCAGTTGGGCACACTCTCTCAGCTCTCTGGGCACATTCCAGCACCTCAATGTCTTTCTTGCAGTGAGGGCTGCCAAACTGAACACAGCACTCAAGAGGTGGCCTCACAGTGCTGAATACAGGGGAGGCAATCCCTGCCCTGGTGCTGGTCACACTCTTCCTGATGCAGGGTAGGATGGCATTGGCCTCCTTGGCCACCTGAGCACGTGCTGGCTCATTCAGCCTGCTGTTGATCAGCACCCCCAAGCTGTGTTTCTGCTGGGCAGCTTTCCAGCATTCCACCCCAGGCAGTGCTACAGGCTGGGGTCAGAGTGGCTGGAGAGCAGCCAGGCAGAAAGGGACCTGGGGGGACTGGTGGACAGCAGCTGAACATGAGCCTGCAGTGTGCCCAGGGGGCCAAGAAGGCCAATGGCATCCTGGCCTGCATCAGGAGCAGTGTGGCCAGCAGGAGCAGGGAAGTCATTCTGCCCTGTGCTCAGCACTGCTCAGGCCACACCTGGAGTCCTGTGTCCAGTTCTGGGCTCCTCAATTCAAGAAAGACCTTGAGAGAGTTGAAGGTGTCCAGAGAAGGGCAAGGAGGCTGGGGAGGGGTCTGGAGCACAGCCCTGTGAGGAGAGGCTGAGGGAGCTGGGGTTGCTTAGCCTGCAGAAGAGGAGGCTCAGGGGAGACCTCATTGCTCTCTCCAACTCCCTGAAGGGAGGTTGTAGCCAGGTGGGGGTTGGTCTCTTCTCCCAGGCAGCCAGCACCAGAACAAGAGCACACAGTCTCCAGCTGTGCCAGGGGAGGTTCAGGCTGGAGGTGAGGAGAAAGTTCTTCCCAGCCAGAGAGATTGGCCCTTGGGATGTGCTGCCCAGGGAGGTGGTGGAGGCCCCAAACCTGGAGGTGTTTGGTAAAGGCTTGGATGTGGCCCTTGGTGCCATGGTTGTCAGGAGGTGTTAGGTGTTAGGTGATAGGTTGGACTTGATCTCTGAGGTCTTTTCCAGCCTGGCTGATTCTGTGATTCTATGAAATATCAACTTGATGCACATGAACCAAGATGTGAACCAGCTGGGGTGGTGGGAGGCTGTGGCTGCACCTTTGCAGGCAGGCTCTGCCCTCCTGCCTGCGCTGCAGGCTCTCTGTAGCTGAAGGGCTGTGGCAAGTGTTCAGACTTCTGCAGCACAGTATTTGTTTGCTGATGTTTATCTGGTCTGGATGCATTGAGTTTTGGTTGTGGGATCAGAAAACACAAAGGCACAGACATTTCTGAGGTCAGTGGGGAGTGCCAGGCCAAGGGCAGAGCTGGCAGAGGAGGCTGTGAGCTGCAGTGCAGCTGGAAATCTTCTCCATGCCCTTCAGGAGCTCAGTGCCAGATTGCTCCTCATTCCCAGACAGCTGGTGGCAGTGTGTGGAGCCAGAGTCCAGGAAGCAGCTCGCAAATGCCAGCTGAGGGACAACATCACCAACTCTCTTATCTGCAAAGCCACAGCCACCTACATCTGTTAACAATGTGCTGCCAGGAGAGGAAGGTTTGTGGTTTATTTTAGTTTGGGTTTTATCTTTTGAGAAATGGCAAACTTGCTCTTCACAGCAAGACTTGCAGCCAGCAACGCTGCACCTTCCCCTCCTGAGCTTGTAAAGCTAGCTGTGTGCTGGGTTTACTGGGCATGCAGCAGCCCAAAGAGCTCCTTTTGAAATGGTGAAGCTGCTGGGTAGGTGGTCACAGGCTCACAGGATGTCAGGGGCTGGAAGGGACCTCTGGAGAGCTCCCAGTCCAAGCCCCTGCCAGAGCAGGAGCAGAGAATCCAGCACAGGGCACACAGGAACACATCCAGACAGGGCTGGGAAGGCTCCAGAGAAGGAGACTCCACAACCTCTCTGGGCAGCCTGCTCCAGGGCTCTGTGACAATCACAGGGCAGAAGTTCCTCCTCCTGCTCAGCTGGAACCTCCTGTGCTTCAGTTTCCATCCACTGCCCCTTGCCCTATCCCAGGCTGCAGCTGAGCAGAGCCTGTCCCCTCCCTCCTGCCCCCCAGCCCTCAGCTCTTGATGGACATTGATCAGATCCCTCTCAGCCTTCTGCTCTCCAGACTCAACAGCCCCAGGGCTCTCAGCCTCTCCTCCCCAGGCAGTGCTGCAGTCCCTTCAGCAGCCTTGGAGCCTCCTTGGACTCTCTCCAGCAGGTCCCTGTCCCTCCTGAGCTGGGCAGCCCAGATCTCGAAGGTCTTTTCCAATCTGGTCAATTCAATTCAATTCACTTCGATTCGATTCTATTCAATTCAATTCAATTCAATTCAATTCAATTCAATTCAATTCAATTCAATTCAATTCAATTCAATTCTATCCTATCCTATCCTATCCTATCCTATCCTATCCTATCCTATCCTATCCTATCCTATCCTATCCTATCCTATCCTATTCTATTCTATTCTATTCTATTCTATTCTATTCTATTCTATTCTATTCTGGTGAGGTCTCAGCAGGGCAGAGCAGAGGGGGGAGACCCTCCCTGGCTCTGCTGGCCATACTTCATATTTGTTGGGGTTGGTTGGTTTGTTTGTTTGTTCAGGTCAGGGCACCTGAAACCATTCCAGCAGCTGCACTGACTTCCCAGGCCTGCTTCACATTGCTTCTAGAGTCTCAGCGTTTTCTGCAGGACTGAAGGGTTGAATAATCAGTTTGAGATTTGATGCAGCAGGAAGACAAAAATTTGTGTGCCTCAGAGCCCCCACCTCTGCTCCACCCTGCCCCAGAACGCTGAGTGCAGGGCAGACCCCAGGCAGTGGAAATCCCACGGCTGTAACAGGCACTGCTGAGCTGGCACATCACAGCCTTGCACTGGCATGCTGGTGCAGATCAAGCAGTGAGGCAAGGCTCTGCCTTTCAGCCTCTTCTCACGGGAGAGAAGCAATTAAACAGCCTCAAATCTGCTCTCCTGTCCTATTCTGATGCTTCTACTACTCTTTTTTCTAAGCAAACCAATCAGGTTGGGGACTGAGCAGCTGGAGAGCAGGGAAGGGGAAAAGGACCTGGGGGTGCTGGTGGGTGGGAGGCTGACCATGAGCCAGCAATGTGCTCTGGGGGCCAAGAAGGCCAATGGCAGCCTGGGGGGGATCAGAAGGGCTGTGGTCAGGAGGTCAGAGAGGTTCTCCTGCCCCTCTGCTCTGCCCTGCTGAGGCCACATCTGGAAGCTTGTGTCCAGCTCTGGGCCCCTCAGGTCAGGAAGGAGCTCAGGGAAGTGCTGGAGAGAGTCCATCCCAGAGGCACAAAGATGCTGCAGGCAGTGGAAGCTCTTCCTTAGGAGCAGAGCCTGAGGGAGCTGAGGGCTGTGGAGCTGGGGGAGGAGGAGCCTGAGAGCTGAGCTCCTTGCTGGTGCTGAAGCTGTGCAGGGGCAGTGCCCAGAGGCTGGAGCCAGGCTCTGCTGGGGGCTGCCCAATGCCAGCACAAGGGGCAGGGGTGGAAGCTGAGGCAGAGGAAGTGCCATGGGAAGAGGAGGAAGCATTTGTTCCCTGTGAGGGTGAGAGAAGCCTGGCAGAGGCTGCCCAGGGGGCTGTGGAGTCTCCCTCTCTGGAGATATTCAAAACCAGCCTGGATAGGTAAGAAATTGTCCCAGCTCTGATGAATTTTTAGGGCCACAAAGTACATCATCCTGAAAAATAACTGAGCCTTTGGGGAGCGGGGAGGGCGCCTTAGTTCCTTCTGTGTCAGTTGGTATAAATGCTGCTAGGAGAGAGGTGTCTGTCAGCAGAGGGAGACCATCTCCTTCTCTCTGCTGTCCCCAGCATCAGAAGGACACAGAGCTGCTGGAGTGAGGCCAGAGGAGGGCACAAAGGTGATCCAAGGGCTGGAGCAGCTCTGCTGTGAACTCGGGCTGAGGGAGCTGGGGCTGTGCAGCCTGGAGAGAAGATTTCGGGGGGACCTCAGAGCTGCTGCCAGGACCTGAAGGGATCCTGCAGGAAGGCTGCAGAGAGACTTTTCATGAGGGTGTCTGAGACAGGACAAGGGGAAATGGCTTGGAGCTGAGGGAGAGCAGGGTTAGAGTGGAGCTGAGGAAGGAGCTCCTCAGTGTGAGGCTGCTGAGACTCTGGCACAGGCTGCCCAGGGAGGCTGTGGCTGCCTCCTGCCTGGGGGTGTTCAAAGCCAGGCTGGAGGAGGCCTTGAGCCACCAAGTCCAGCTGAGAGAGGTGTCCCTGCCCATGGGAGGGAGGTTGGAGTAGCTCATCTCTGAGGCCCTTTCTGTGACCTAGAAGGAGAATCTGCAAGATGATAAATCCTGCCCTCAGTAGCTTCAGAACCTGGAGGTTGTAAAATCTATCTGCTCTGGTTTACCTTTCCTTAACACAGCTGAGGAGGGGGTTTGGCCAGGATTAACGACCTCAAGGATGATGTTTTAATCTCCAGGCTTATTGATCGCCGCGGGCTCTGTGCAGCAGTACCTGTCCATCCATTCGCCACTACGCTTTTGGGGTGCATGAAAGGTATTCCACCCACAGCCCAAACACTCTGCCACTGGCACAAGGGCTGCACAAAAATTATGTCATGGGCTACTTGCTTCCTCTGTTGTGTTCCATATTCTTACATCTTAATGCCAGTGTTGACTTTTATGAGCAGACAGTGAGCACTTGCAGCCCAGAGAGCCAAGCAGAGCCTGGGCTGCAGCAGGAGACGTGTGGCCAGCAGGGCCAGGGAGGGGATTCTGCCCCTCTGCTCCACTCTGCTGAGACCACAGCTGGAGCTCTGGGGCCAGTGCTGGAGCCTTTGTGCCAGGAAGGGTCTGGAGGTGCTGGAAGGTATCCAGAGAAGGGCCACGAGGAGGAGCAGAGGGCTGGAGCTGCTCTGCTGTGAGGACAGACTGAGGGAGTTGGGGTTGTGCAGGCTGGAGAGGAGAAGGCTCCCAGGAGACCTCATTGTGTCTTCCAGGATCTGCAGGGGGCTCCAAGAAAGCTGGGGAGGGACTTTTGAGGGTGTCAGGGAGGGATAGGACTGGGGGGATGGAGCAAAACTAAAAGTGGGGAGATTGAGATTGGCTGTGAGGAAGAAGTTGTTGCCCATGAGGGTGGTGAGAGCCTGGCACAGGCTGCCCAGGGAGGTGGTGGAAGCCTCCTGCCTGGAGGTGTTTGCAGCCAGGCTGGATGTGGCTGTGAGCAACCTGCTGCAGTGTGAGGTGTCCCTGCCCATGGCAAGGGGTTGGAACTGGCTGAGCCTTGAGGTCCTTTCCAACCCTGACAGCTCTGTGAGTCTATGACTCAGCTTTGCATCTGCTTCAGGCCTTTGCAAGGAGGAATTCGTCTATCTTTGCTCCCCAGTCTCAGTTCTCTGTATCTAATCCCACAGGCTGATCACCTCTAAATATAAGACCTACCACCAGTGCCTACCTTGTGCTAGACAGATGGGGATAAGGAGGACCCACAGAGGGAAAAGTCAACAGAACCTAAGGCTTTTCAAGCTTGTGCTTATCTCACCTATTTTAAAGGCATAAATCATGACTTACCTCACCCTTCCTGACACTGTGCAAACAGTCCCCAGCTGACAGATTGGACACATTTATCAGGTAATTGTAAGCTAAATATTTATCCTTGAGCCTATCTCATTTTCCAGTCCAGTCCTATTGCAAGCTTCATGCCTTCCCAGCTGCTCATGTGATGGAGTCAGGGAAAGGAGAGACAGGGAGCTCAGCTCAAGAGGGACTTCAGGGAAGTGCTGGAGAGAGTCCATCCCAGAGGCACAAAGATGCTGCAGGCAGTGGAAGCTCTTCCTGAGGAGCAGAGCCTGAGGGAGCTGAGGGCTGTGGAGCTGGGGGAGGAGGAGCCTGAGAGCTGAGCTCCTTGCTGGTGCTGAAGCTGTGCAGGGGCAGTGCCCAGAGGCTGGAGCCAGGCTCTGCTGGGGGCTGCCCAATGCCAGCACAAGGGGCAGGGGTGGAAGCTGAGGCAGAGGAAGTGCCATGGGAAGAGGAGGAAGCATTTGTTCCCTGTGAGGGTGAGAGAAGCCTGGCAGAGGCTGCCCAGGGGGCTGTGGAGTCTCCCTGTGTGGAGCTCTCCCAAGGCCAGCTGGCTGTGCTGCTGTGTGAGCTGCTCTGGGTGAGCCTGTGGGGCAGGGGGCTTGGGCTGGGTGAGCTCTGGAGCTCCCTGCCAGCCCCTGGCACTCTGTGGCTCCGTGATCCTGTGAATCATTGCACCACTTTCAACCACACTTTTCAAGCAGACACACAGGCTGAGAGAAGAAAGCTGATCCACTTCATAAAATCATGGAATCAACCTGCCTGGAAGTGACCTCCATGATCACAAAGTACAACTGATCACCCAGCCCTAACTTATCAACCAGACCATGGCACCAAGTGCCTCATCCAGGCTCTTCTTGAACATCTCTAGGGGTGGTGACTCCACCACCTCCCTGGGCAGCACATTCTGAGGGCAAATCAATCTCTCTCTGTGGAAGTTCTTCCTAATACCCAGCCTGAAGCTCCCTGCACTTCCTAAAAGGTTTCCATTCTCTGCGTGGCTCTTTCCTTGTTGGCATTGCTTAGGATTGAAGTTAAAGAGCAACAGTTTCAAGCCCCATCTGGATGTGTTCCTGCGTGACCTGTGCTGGATTCTCTGCTCCTGCTCTGGGAGGGGGGTCGCACTGGAAGCTCTCCAGAGGTCTCTTCCAGCCCCTGACACCCTGTGAGCCTGTGAGTCAGCAGAAGTGTGCTCAAAGGCAGTTCTGTATTTAATTTTCCCCATATGCATCCATTCCCATCACAAAGATGTGCCAGGGCCAGCCAGGACTGAAGGAATGTCTGTCAGAGCCAAGACACTGCAGTGGAAGAAGGCACAGTGTTTGCAGGATCATGGAAGCACAGAGCTGGGGAGGGGTCTGGAACACAGCCCTGTGAGGAGAGGCTGAGGGAGCTGGGGTTGCTTAGCCTGCAGAAGAGGAGGCTCAGGGAGACCTTCTTGCTCTCTACAACTCCCTGAAGGGAGGTGTAGCCAGGTGGGGGTTGGTCTCTTTTCCCAGGCAGCCAGCACCAGAACAAGAGGACACAGTCTCAAGCTATGCCAGGGGAGGTTTAGGCTGGATGTGAGGAAGAAATTCTTCCCAGAGATTGGCCCTTGGGATGTGCTGCCCAGGGAGGTGGTGGAGTCACCATCACTGGAGGTGTTTAAGAAGAGCCTGAAAGAGGCACTTGGTGCCATGGTTGAGTTAATTAGATGGTGCTGGATGATAGGTCCACCACTGGACCATCAGACCCCTCCCCAGCTTTGTTGCCCTTCTCTGGACACCTTCCAGCATCTCAATGTCCTTCTTAAACTGAGGAGCCCAGAACTGGACACAGGACTCCAGGTGTGGCCTGAGCAGTGCTGAGCACAGGGCGGAATGACCTCCCTGCTCCTGCTGGCCACACTGTTCCTGGTGCAGGCCAGGATGCCCTTGGCCTTCTTGTCCCCCTGGGCACACTGCTGGCTGATGTTCAGCTGCTCTCAACCAGCACTCCAAGGTCCCTTTCTGCCTGGCTGCTCTCAATGTGCAGCACCTGGCACTTGGATGTGTTCAATCTCCTGCCCTTGGACTCTGCCCATCTGTCCAGCCTGGCAAGGTCCCTCTGCAGAGCTCTCCTACCCTCTAACAGATCAACTCCTGCCCCCAGCTTGCTGTCAGCTGCAAATTTTCTGATGATGGACTCACTCCCCTCCTCCAGATCATCAGTATAGATATTGAACAGGGTGGGGCCCAGCTCTGATCCCTGGGGTCTGGCTGCCAGCTGCCAGTGGCACCATTCACCACCACTCTCTGGGAATTTATGCACTTGGATCCTTTCTTCTTATTCACTTTAGAGGGGAAAGCAAATAATGCTTAGGGTTTGATTTGTCTGTGTCAGTTCAGAGGAAACTGCCTGGCAGGTCTGCTTCCTGTCTCCACTTCAGATGCTCATGTCCTCAATCCAGACAGATTACCTGCTCCTGCCTCTCCAAAGGAAACCAGCTGAAAAAAAATAGCCTCCAGATCTCGAGGGGATTAAGCTGTCAGAAATGAGAAGTCTAACTGGAGGTAAAGCCTGCTCTGGTGGCTGTTTTAATCTGGAAAGGCTCTAGCTCAGCCTCCTCAGAAAACAAAGAGAAGGTCAAAACAGGCCCCAAGAAGCCCCACACTTTGCAGGAGCCCTGCCTGGAATCACCTCAGCAAGAAGGGTCACAGTGGCTCAACACTGAGGCTGCTGGAGCAGGAATTCCAGTTCAGGATGAACTCCAGTTCCAAAGCAAACTGGCATCATGAGGAAGGCTTCAGGCTTTTTTCCACCATGGAGTCATGGACTCACAGAATGGTTTAGCTTGGAAGGGACCTTGAAGACAGCCAGTGCCTCCTCCCTGCCATGGGCAGGGACACCTCCCACTAGATGAGGTTGCTCAAGGCCTCATCCAGCCTGGCCTTGAGCCATGGTTTTATAGGGATTGCAGCTCTTCCACAGCTTAAAACCTGTCATATCCCACCCCCCAGCTCAAAAACACCCAACCCAAGGCTTTGAGCTTTCTGCTTTCGTTTGGGAAATGCAACAAAAGAGCATCAGAGAATCATGGAATCATGGAATCATGGAATTATGGAATCATGGAATCATGGAATCATGGAATCATGGAATCATGCAATCACAGAATCATGGAATCATGGAATCATGGAATCATGGAATCATGCAATCACAGAATCATGGAATCATGGAATCATGGAATCATGGAATCATGCAATCACAGAATCATGGAATCATGGAAACATGGAATCATGGAAACATGGAATCACAGAATCATGCAATCATGCAATCACAGAACTGTCAGGCCAGGAAGGGACCTCAAGGCTCAGCCAGTCCCAACCCCCTGCCATGGGCAGGGACACCTCACACCACAGCAGGTTGCTCACAGCCACATCCAGCCTGGCTGCAAACACCTCCAGGCAGGAGGCTGCCACCACCTCCCTGGGCAGCCTGTGCCAGGCTCTCACCACCCTCATGGGCAACAACTTCTTCCTCACATCCAAGGTGAATCTCCCCACTGCTAGTTTTGCTCTATCCCCCCCAGTCCTATCACTGCCTGACAGCCTGCTCTGAGGATAACAAAGAAGCTAAGTTGATGCAGCCCTGTGCAGTATCCTTGGGCTCATTTTGTTGCATGTCCTGTCCCTTTTCCTGCCTTTTGTCTGTGCCAGAGGAGGTTCAGGTTCAGGGAGGTGGTGGAGTCACCATCCCTGGAGGTGTTTAGGAAGAGCCTGGATGGGGTGCTTGGTGCCATGGTTGAGTTGATGAGATGGTGTTGGGTGGTAGGTTGGACTGGATGCTCTCAAAGGTCCTTTCCAACCTGGTTAACTCTGTGATTCTGTGCTGCCACTGCAGTTCTGCCACGTGCATTCCAACCCCACCTGGGATGTGGCATCCCCTTCTGGGCTCCTCTCTTCAGGGCCTTTTCCAGTACACACACACAGAGGAAAAAGAAACAACCAAGCAATGACCAAAACACCAGCCCCCAGCTGCCTGCTCCCAGAGCCTCTGACCCTTTCTTTTGTGTCATCAGTAACCCCCAGCTCTTCTTTTTGTCAGAGCATTTCTGTCCCTGCTTTCCTCACCTCGCCCAGCACAGAGCAGGAGGCAGATCTATTTGCTCTCCTCAGGAGCTCCCAGCTCAGCCATTTCATGTATTTGTTTTTCCTGTGCAATCTGCCTGTAGTGTATTTATTCCTCTCCTAAGGCCTCATTTTCCCCCTCTTCCCCCACTACTGCATTGTGCACAGGGTGATGTCAGATGTCTATTCTTAACCTCGGCTCAGTCTGTGGCACAGTTCTTCTTTCATGCTCAAGGCCTCGGCTCTCCCTGTCAGCTTTTTCCAGACAGAAGTCTGTTTCTTTCCCTTGTTCTGACCCTCAGGACTTTCTCAGAAAGGAGGAGTGGAACTAAAATGCCATTTAGGTTTTTGTTTGGCTTTTCCCCCCTTCCCTCCTCCTTACTGAGCTGTTGCCACATTAAACTGTTTTGCATTCTGGATGTTACAGTAAGCCTGAGGAGCTGACTGAGGTCACAGTGCACACAGTGCGTCCCTTTGTGCAGAGCCACTTCCCTCTCTAACAGGACTGAACTGCTGGAACTACAGAATACATGAACCAGGCTGGAAAAGACCTTTGAGGTCACCAAATCCAACCTATCACCCAGCACCATCTGATCAACTAAACCATGGCTCCAAGGGCCTCATCCAGGCTCTTTTTAGAATAGAGTGGAGTGGAGTGGAGTGGAATGGAATGGAATGGAATGGAATGGAATGGAATGGAATGGAATGGAATGGAATGGAATGAATAGAATAGAATAGAATAGAATAGAATAGAATAGAATAGAATAGAATAGAATAGAATAGAATAGAATAGAATAGAATAGAATAGACCAGGTTTGAAAAGACCTTTGAGATCATCCAGGCCACCCCAGCACCCAGCACCATCTAATCAACTAAACCATGGCACCAAGGGCCTCATCCAGGATCTTCTTAAACACCTCCAGGGATGGTGACTCCACCACCTCCCTGGGCAGCACATTCCCATGGCTAATGCTGGGAAGAACATCTTCCTCACATCCAGCCCAAACCTCCCCTAGCTCAGACAAAAGGCAGGAAAAGGGACAGGACATGCAAAAAAATGAGCCCAGGGATACTGCACAGGGCTGCATCAACTTAACTACTTTGTAATCTTCAGAGCAGGGTGTCAGGCAGTGATAGGACTGGGGGGATGGAGCAAAACTAGCAGTGGGGAGATTGAGATTGGATGTGAGGAAGAAGTTGTTCCCCAGGAGGGTGGTGAGAGCCTGGCACAGGCTGCCCAGGGAGGTGGTGGCAGCCTCCTGCCTGGAGGTGTTTGCAGCCAGGCTGGATGTGGCTGTGAGCAACCTGCTGCGGTGTGAGGTGTCCCTGCCCATGGCAGGGGGTTGGGACTGGCTGAGCCTTGAGCTCCCTTCCTGGCCTGACAGTTCTGTGATTCTGTGATTTGAAGGGGAGCTGGCTAACAATGAAAGAGAAGACAAGGCAAGGTAAGCCAAAGGCAGGGCAAGGCAAGGCAAGGCAGAGAGACCTTCAGGTGAAAAGTGGATGCTGGGGATTTAATTCCAAAGAACCTGAAGGGGATCTACAGATCCTGAGTCTCAGAGCATGCACAACAGTCCCTTTCAAGACTCAAAACTGCATCTGACTTGTGGCTTGCTGTTTCAGACACAAATGCTTGCACTGCTTCCCTTCTGCAGAAACAGCAAGCATTTTTCTCCCAAAGGGAGATGATCCACAGCTCCTGGCTGCCTGCAGCTCCCTGCAAGGAGGTTGTGCAGAGGCTGCTGCTGCTCTCTTCTGCCAGGGCATTAGTGAGAGGAGAAGAGGGAAGAGCCTCAAGCTGCCCCTGGGGAGGTTCAGAGTGGAGCTTAGGCACCAGAGTGGTCAGGGCTTGGGATGTGCTGGGCAGGGAGGTGGTGGAGTGCCCAAGGCTGGCTGTGTTTGCAGGGGGTTTGGCTGTGGGGCTTGGGGCTGTGGTTGAGGGGTGAGCCTTGCAGAGCAGGGTTGATGGTTGGGCTTGGGACCCTGAAGGTCTTTTTCAACCTGACTGGTTCTGTGATCCTGTGAAATCAGCACTACCCTTTTTCCTTCTCCTCCAAGGTGCTTTCCAAATGCCTGAGCACCTCTGGCATCTGTACATCTCTGAGCACCTAACTGTGAGCAATGGCACAGCTGCCATGCCCAGGCACAGCTCTTGGCTCCAGGGAGCCCATCTGCAGCAGGGGAGCAGCTCATGCTGGCTTTCAAGCAGATGACCAATCCCATGGAAACAAAATCAGTGGTGCTCAGAGTTAATCCCAGTTTCAAGCTCTTTGCAGAACCAGATGTTAAGCCAAGGCTTTCCTCAGTACAAATGCCTCAGCTGATCTCCACTGCTGCAGTGGCTCGGGGACAAAGAGGATTACTTGCAGCAAAGACAATGAGGGAACACACAGAGCACAGTGCAGACAAGAGGGGGAATGGAATGAAGCTGGAAATGGGGAGATTCAGGCTAGATGTGAGGAAGAAGTTCTTCACCATGAGAGTGGTGAAGCCCTGGAATGGGTTATCCAGGGAGGTGGTTGAGGCCCAGTCCCTGGAGGTGTTTAAGACCAGGCTGGACGAGGCTCTGGCCAGCATTATCTAGTGTAGGGTGTCCCTGCCCATGGCAGGGGGGTTGGAACTAGATGATCCTTGTGGTCCTTTCCAACCCTGACTGATACTGTGGTTCTATGATTCTATGATTCTATGATTCTATGATTCTATGATTCAATGTCAACATTCTGCTGGAATCAGCAGAACTCCACCTGGGGAGGCATGATGAGTCGGTTGAGAGTTTATGGGTTAGAATTAAAGGCAAGACAGGGGAAGGAGATATTACTGTGGGGGTCTCCTACAGGCCACCTGACCAGCAGAACCAAGCAGATGAGGCTCTGCACAGGCAAATAGAAGCGGCTTCCAGGTCACAAGCCCTGGTCCTCATGGGGGATTTCAACCACCCTGACATCTGCTGGAGGGACAACACAGCAAAGCATCAGCAATCCAGGATGTTCCTGGACTGCATAGAAGACAACTTCCTCCTCCAAATGGTAGAGGAACCAACAAGAAAAGGTGCTACGCTGGACCTTGTTCTCACCAACAGGGAAGGGCTGGTAACGAATGTGAGGCTCAGAGATGGCCTTGGCTGCAGTGACCATGAAGCAGTTGAATTTAATCTCCTCAGGGCAATCAGGAGGACATATTCTAAGCTTAGGACCCTAGACTTTAGGCATGCAGACTTCGATCGCTGCAGGGATCTGCTAGCCAAAGTGTCGTGGGATGAAGCCCTGGAGGGAAGAGGGACCCAGGACAGCTGGTCAGTATTCAAGGACCACCTCCTCTGTGTCCAGGAGCTATGTATACCTATAAGGAGAAAAGCAGGAAGGAATGCTAGGAGGCCTGCCTGGATGAACAAGGAGCTGCTGGACACACTATCACTTAAAAAGAAACTCTACAGGAAGTGGAGGGAAGGACAGATAGAACAGGGGGTATATAAGGAAGCTGCCCGAGCAGCAAGAGGCCTGGTTAGGAAAGCCAAAGCAGAGTTTGAACTGAATCTAGCCAGGGGGTTAAAGGGAACACTAAGAATTTCTACAGGTATGTTAATGGCAAGAAGACAACTAGGGAAGGTGTGGGCCCCCTCAGAAAGGAAAGTGGTGAATTGGTCACTAGTGATGTGGAAAAGGCTGAGGTACTCAATCACTTCTTTACCTCAGTCTTCACTGCAAGGGCCTCCAGCCACACTCCTGGTGTCATGGCAGACGATGCCAGGGACGGGGAGGAAGAACTGCCCATCATAAGTGAAGCTCAGGTTGGTGATCACCTGAAGAACCTGAAAGTGTTCAAGTCCATGGGACCCGATGGGATACACCCACGGGTGCTGAGAGAACTGGCAGAGGAGGTTGCCAAGCCCCTCTCTATTATATTCCAGAAGTCATGGCAGAGTGGGAAAGTCCCCACAGGCTGGAAAAGGGGAAACATTACTCCCATTTTCAAAAAGGGCAAGAAGGAGGAACCGGGGAACTACAGGCCAGTCAGTCTCACCTCTGTGCCCGGAAAGATCATGGAGCAGATCCTCCTGGAGGCACTAATGACCCAGAAGAATAGTGAAGAGGTGATTTGGAACAGTCAGCATGGCTTTGCCAAGGGCAAATCCTGCCTGACAAACCTGGTGGCCTTCTATGAGCAGGTGACAGCATTAATAGATGAGGGGCGAGCAACTGATGTCGTTTACCTGGACTTGAGCAAAGCCTTCGACACTGTCCCGCACCACCTCCTGGTCTCCAAGCTGGCGACACATGGGTTTGATGGATGGACCACTAGATGGATAAAGAATTGGCTTGATGGCCGCACCCAAAGAGTGGCTGTCAACGGGTCCATGTCCCAGGGGAGGCCAGGGACAAGCAGAGTCCCTCAGGGATCAGTCCTGGGACCTGTCTTGTTCAACATCTTTGTGGGTGCCATGGACAGTGGCATCGAGTGCACCCTCAGCAAGTTTGCTGATGACACCAAGCTGTGTGGTGCAGCAGACATGCTGGAGGGAAGGGATGCCATCCAGAGGGACCTGGACAGGCTGGAGAGGTGGGCACAAGCCAACCTCATGAGCTTCAACAAGACCAAGTGCAGGGTCCTGCATCTGGGTCGAGGCAATCCCAGGCACAAATGCAGGCTGGGCAGTGACTGGCTGGAGAGCAGCCCTGAGGAGAGAGACTTGGGGGTGCTGGTGGAGGAGAAGCTCAACAGGAGCTCTCAGTGTGCACTTGCAGCCCGGAAAGCCAATCAGATCCTGGGCTGCATCAGGAGAAGTGTGACCAGCAGGTCAAGGGAGGTGCTTCTCCCCCTCTACTCAGCTCTGGTGAGACCCCACCTGGAGTACTGCCTCCAGTTCTGGAGCCCCTATTACAGGAGGGATGTGGAGGTGCTGGAAGGTGTCCAGAGAAGGGCCACGAGGATGAGCAGAGGGCTGGAGCACCTCTCCTGTGAGGGCAGACTGAAGGAGTTGGGGCTGTTCAGTCTGGAGAAGAGAAGGCTCCCAGGTGACCTCATTGTGGCCTTCCAGGATCTGAAGGGGGCTACAGGAAGGCTGGGGAGGGACTTCTCAGGATCTCAGGTAGTGATAGGACTAGGGGGAATGGAATGAAGCTGGAAATGGGGAGATTCAGGCTGGTGGTGAGGAGGAAGTTCTTCCCCATGAGAGTGGTGAAGCCCTGGAATGGGTTATCCAGGGAGGTGGTTGAGGCCCCGTCCCTGGAGGTGTTTAAGCCCAGGCTGGACGAGGCTCTGGCCAGCGTGATCTAGTGTGGGGTGTCCCTGCCCATGGCAGGGGGTTGGAACTAGATGATCCTTGTGGTCCCTTCCAACCCTGACTGATTCTATGATTCTATGATTCTAAGAGGGCAAGAAGGCAGCCCAGAGTAGAATGTGACCTGTTCCACAGGAGCTGATGGCAACTCCTGAGCTCATACATGAACACAAACAAGATGGCTTTTTTTTCCCTTCATCTCTCTCCCAAAACATCCTCAGAGAAAAGATCAGAAAATGTGGCACAGCCACCTGGTCCATGAGGTGGATTGCAAAGTGGCTTGGCAGCAGAGTTCAGAGGGCTGTGATCAGTGGCACAGAGTCTAGCTGGAGGCCTGTGGCCAGTGGTGTTCCCCAGGGATCAGTACTGGGCCCAGTTTAGTTCAATGTCTTTATCAACAACCTGGCTCAGGGGATTGAGAGCACCCTCAGCTAGTTCCTGATGATACCAAACTGTGGGGAGGCTGACAGCCCTCAGGCTGTGCTGGCATCCAAGCAGAGCTGCCTGCAGGCAAACCTCAGTGAGTGCAACAAGGACAAGAGCAGGGTCCTGCATCTGGGGAGGAATCACAGCAGGCACCAGGACAGGTCAGAGGCTGCCCTGCTGGAGAGCAGCTCCATGGAGAAAGACCTTGGAGGGCTGGGGGGCAGCAAGTTGTGCAGGGGACAGCAATGTGCCCTGGGGGCCAAGAGAGCCAAGGGGAGCCTGGGGGGCAGCAAGGGAAGTGTGGCCAGCAGGGCTGGGGAGGTTCTGCTGCCCCTCTGCTCTGCCCTGCTGAGAGCACAGCTGCAATCCTGTGCCCAGTTCAGGGCTCCCCAGGTGAAGAGAGACAGAGAGATGCTGGACAGAGCCCAAGGCAGAGGCAGGAGGATGCTTAGGGGACGTGAGCATCTCCCCTGGGAAGAGAGACTGAGACCTCTGACCTCAATAGTTCTGTGATCTGTCCCTTCCCTTCCACCTCTGTAACTTTCCTTTCCTTTAATTACTGTTTACCTTTGTTACCAAAACTACATTTTCACTTCCAAAGTCGACTCAAGTCCATTCTTGTTGTTTTACCTTGTTCTTCTTCTCCTTCCTAATTCCTTTTCCTTCCTAGTGGGAAAAGGGAGAGGGGGAAGGGAAGGCAACCTAAATTCTGTTTCTTTTCAATTTATTGGTCCTGGTTAAACTTAAAAAGCTACTAAAGGACATGTTGGAAAGTTGCTGAAACAGGAGGGGAAGCTAATCTTGAGGGGAGTGGCTTGCAGGTAGTTCCCTATCTAGTTGTAAGGCAGTGGCACAGGCTGCCCAGGGAGGTGGTGGAAGCCTCCTGCCTGGAGGTGTTTGAAGCCAGGCTGGATGTGGCTGTGAGCAACCTGCTGTGGTGTGAGGTGTCCCTGCCCATGGCAGGGGGGTTGGGACTGGCTGATCCCTGAGGTCCCTTCCAAGCCTGACAGTTCTGTGACTGTGATTCTCTGGCTCTGCTGAAGAAAATGAATTACAATGCAGAAAGGGCCAACAGACATTTATGGGCTGCATGCATCCCAGCTGCTGCAACAGCAAAGTTTTACCATGTGCAGCAAAGGAAGATGTGAAGGAACATCTGTTGAAATTAAGCCTTTGCAAATCAGCAGGCCCAGATAAGTGACACCCAAGAGCCCTGAAAGAACCAGCTGGGAGCTTTCAGGAGCAGCTCGTGCCATAGATCATCACAAGGCCTGGGAAGCTGAAGGGATTCCAAGGGATTGGATAAGCACAAATATCGTTCCAGCATCTAAAGAGGACAAAATGAACAATCCTGTGAGTTCCAGAGCAGTTGTCCTAACTGACAGCAAGGCTAAAACAGCAAAAATAGGTTCATAGAGCACAGCCCTGTGAGGTGAGGCTGAGGGAGCTGGGGGAGCTCAGCCTGGAGGAGAGGAGGCTCAGGGAGACCTTCTTGCTGTCTGCAACTCCCTGAAGGGAGGTTGGAGCCAGGTGGGGGTTGGTCCTTCTCCCAGGCAGCCAGCACCAGAACAAGAGGACACAGTCTCAAGCTGTGCCAGGGGAGGTTCAGGCTGGAGGTGAGGAGAAAGTTCTTCCCAGCAAGAGAGATTGGCCCTTGGGATGTGCTGCCCAGGGAGGTGGTGGTGTCCCTGTCCCGGGAGGTGTTCAAGAAAGGCTTGGATGAGGCACTTGGAGCCATGGTTCAGTTGTCAGGAGGTGTTAGGTATTAGGTCACAGGTTGGACTTGATGATCTCTGAGGTCTTTTCCAACCTGGTTGATTCTGTGACTCTTTGATTCTATGTCAATAAAGATAAAAGCTGGAGTTTAAATCCGTGCAACCTGTTCCTAAAGCCTTGTCAGAAAGAGGTTTCTGGCCTGTAATGACACCAATATGAATCATAGAATGGTTTGGGTTTGAAAGGACCTTAAAGATCATCTAGTTCCAAGCCCTCTCCCATGGGCAGGGACACCTTCCACTAGCCGAGGTTGCTCAAGGCATCATCCAGCCTGGCCTTGAGCAATGGCATTGACATTGATTTAGGGACATTGGTTGTAGGCTGCCTTCACCCATGTGGCCTGCCCAGAGGGTCTCACAGCCACCTGATCGTCACTGCAGATGGTTTTGCCTTACCATAAAGCAGTTACAGAATCACAGAACTGTCAGGGCTGGAAGGGACATCAAGGATCATTGAGTTCCAACCCCCTGCCATGGGCAGGGACACCTCACACTGCAGCAGGTTGCTCACAGCCACATCCAGCCTGGCTGCAAACACCTCCAGGCAGGAGGCTTCCACCACCTCCCTGGGCAACCTGTGCCAGGCTGTCACCACCCTCCTGGGCAACAACTTCTTCCTCACAGCCAATCTTCATCTCCCCACTTCTAGTTCTGCTCCATCCCCCCAGTCCTATCCCTCCCTGACACCTATTCAGTTTTCCTGTGAGTGCACAGCTCCTGTTGAGATTCAACCACATTTAGCAGGAAAGCTGAGCTCCTGTTCTACCCTGTCTGAACACATTTCTGTGTGTGGCTCACATGAAGGACGTGACAAGGCTTGGACCTTTGCCACCACTCAGGTCACTTGTACCCAACGGTACTGTGCAAGCAGGTGATTCTTGACCAATAGAGAGAGCAAAGGCAGAGCTGCCCAAGCGGCACTTCACCTTCCCAGCCAGGTATCAGCTGCAACTTGCTGTCAGGGAGAGAAGTCTTGCAGGCAGGATTACATCATCCTACAGAAATGAGATGGCCAGGAATAGGTCCAGAACATCTGGCTAACCTCAGCAGCATCCCCAAGGCCATGAAAGAGTTCACTGAGTGTAAGAGAGCCATAGGTAGGCTGTGGATTGTCTGACACCCTGCACCTATGGCTGCTTGAACAGCAAGGAGACTCAGCCAGGTGCCAAGTCTCTGTCAGCCATCATGCAAGCTTCTGAGGCCGTGAGAGGTTCCACTGCTGGAGTTCCTGAGACCACCTGCTGGAAGCAAGGTGACTTAGAATCATAGCATCACAGAGCTGCCAGGGCTGGAAGGGACCTCAAGGCTCAGCCACTTCCAACCCCCTGCCATGGGCAGGGACACCTCACACCACAGCAGGTTGCTCACAGCCACATCCAGCCTGGCTGCAAACACCTCCAGGCAGGAGGCTTCCACCACCTCCCTGGGCAGCCTGTGCCAGGCTCTCACCACCCTCATGGGCAACAACTTCTTCCTCACAGCCAATCTCAATCTCCCCACTTCTAGTTCTGCTCCATTCCCCCCAGTCCTGTCTCTTCCTGCCACCCTCAAAAGTCCCTCCCCAGCTTTCTTGGAGCCCCTTCAGATCCTGGAAAGCCACAATGAGGTCTCCTGGGAGCCTTCTCCTCTCCAGACTGCACAACCCCAACTCCCTCAGTCTGTCCTCACAGCAGAGCAGCTCCAGCCCTCTGCTCCTCCTCGTGGCCCTTCTCTGGACACCTTCCAGCACCTCCAGAGCCTTCCTGGCACAGAGGCTCCACAACTGGCCCCAGAGCTCCAGCTGTGGTCCCAGCAGAGTGGAGCAGAGGGGCAGAATCCCCTCCCTGGCCCTGCAGCCCAGGACATGACTTCAGTGCCACCAATGCAACCTTATTTTATCAGGAACAATTTGATCTCCTTGCACACTTCTCCTGCAGTGATTAGCTCAGATCTTCCTGGCAGGTACCTGTTGAAGCAATCCTTAAAAGCCTCTAACAATGCAGACAAGCATTAGACAACATTTTGAGGCACTCTCTCCTGGTATTTCACAACCCTTAGGAAGTTTTCCCTCATGTCTAGCCTGCATCTCTTTTGCTGCAGTGTAAGCCAATTGTTTCATTTTGCTCTAGTTTAAGCCAATTATTTCATTATCCACCTACTGATATTTTCCCTTCCCATTGTGGGGGTAGCTTCATAAATATTTGAAGTCTGTTATCATGTCTCACACCAATCTCCCCTACCCTAAGCCAAACAACTGTGCTCTTTCTTCCTCCATGATGTTTCCTCAGCTCTCTCTAGGCTCTCTGACCTCCTCTGTATCTCTTTTGAAGTACAGTCCTCTAACTGCAGACAGTGCTCCAGCTGAGGTGGTCCTGATACTGAGCCAAACAGAAGAATTTCTTCATGTATCTTCATATTACAAAAGAGAGAACCACAGCTCACAGGATGTCAGGGCTTGGAAGGGACCTCTGGAGAGCTGCCAGTCCAAGCCCCCAGCCAGAGCAGGAGCAGAGAATCCAGCACAGGGCACACAGGAACACATCCAGACAGGGCTGGGAAGGCTCCAGAGAAGGAGACTCCACAACCTCTCTGGGCAGCCTGCTCCAGGCCTCTGGGAGCCTCCCAGGGCAGAAGTTCCTCCTCCTGCTCAGCTGGAACCTCCTGTGCTGCAGTTTCCATCCACTGCCCCTTGTCCTATCCCAGGGGGCAAGTGAGAAGTTTATGGCCCCCAAGACCAAGTGGAGAAGGCTTTTTTCACCTTCCTGCAAGAAGGCCTTTGCAATGGCCTGATAAGCAAACAGGAGGGAGGGCTGCTCAGAACCTGACTGTGGACCAGGTCATGATAAGAAGATGGAAGAGACACACTCAGCAGCACATATAAGTGCACCCAGCACTTGCTGCAGATGAATATGGTGCTGAAAGGTACAGGAAAAGGAAGGAAGTTTCAAACCAGCTAATGACTTTTTCCTCTCATTACAACTTAACAAAGAATCTGTAATGAGATGAACCACACAGGAGTGCAAAGGAGCCTGGAGCTGGCTGGGGAGTTATTTCCTTGGCCTTGAGCAGCAGGAGCAGTAGAGAGGAAACATCAGACAAGTGAGAATTGTCTCAGAGGAAAGGCTAGAAGTGAGATGACTGCCAAGGCATTTCCAGAAGAGAGAGTAAAACCAGAGCTGCTGGAGGAGGTTCGTACAGGTGGGATAATCCTACAGGATTCTTCCCACAGCAATATTCTTTTCCTGATTGAACTTTGTAACCTCAGGTGGAGAATTCTGAATCCAAACAGGATGCTTCAAAACGATGGAAAGAAGCAGAGCATCCCTCTGGTGGCCTTCCAGTGTCTGAAGGAGGCTAAAAGAAAGCTGGGGAGGGACTTTTTAGGGTGTCAAGGACTGACATTGATGAGGGAGCAGCGAGTCTGCTCAGCAAGTTCGCTGATGACACCATACTGGGAGGCTTGGCTGAGACAGCTGAAGGCTGTGAGACTTGGGCAGACTAAGAGCTGGGCAGAGAGGAACCAAATGAGGCTCAACCAGGATGAGAGCTGAGTCCTGCAGCTGGGCAGGAAGAATGAACTGCAGCAGCACAGGCTGGGAGGTGACCTGCTGGAGAGCAGCCCCAAGGAGAAGGAGCTGGGAGTGCTGGGGGGCAGCAAGTTCTGCATGGGACAGCAATGTGCCCTGGGGGCCCAGAAAGCCAAGGGGGTCCTGGGCTGCATTCAGAGGAGTGTGGCCAGCAGAGCCAGGGAGGTTCTGCTCCCCTCTGCTCTGCCCTGCTGAGACCTCCCTGGAGTATTGCAGCCAGCTCTGGGCTGCCCAGCTCAGGAGGGACAGGGATCTGCTGGAGAGAGTCCAAGGGAGGCTCCAAGGCTGCTCAAGGGACTGCAGCACTGCCTGGGGAGGAGAGGCTGAGAGCCCTGGGGCTGAGTCTGGAGAGGAGAAGGCTGAGAGGGATCTGATCAATGTCCATCAAGAGCTGAGGGCTGGGGGGCAGGAGGGAGGGGACAGGCTCTGCTCAGCTGCAGCCTGGGATAGGACAAGGGGCAGTGGATGGAAACTGCAGCACAGGAGGTTGCAGCTCAGCAGGAGGAGGAACTTCTGCCCTGGGAGGCTCCCAGAGGCCTGGAGCAGGCTGCCCAGAGAGGTTGTGGAGTCTCCTTCTCTGGAGCCTTCCCAGCCCTGTCTGGATGTGTTGCTGTGTGCCCTGTGCTGGATTCTCTGCTCCTGCTCTGGCAGGGGGCTTGGACTTGCTCATCTCCAGCAGTCCCTTCCAACTCCTGACATCCTGTGAGCCTGGGATAGGACTGGGTAGATTGAGATTGGTTAGATTCAGATTTGCTATTAGGAAGAAGTTGTTCCCCAGGAGGGTGGTGAGAGCCTGGCACAGGCTGCCCAGGGAGGTGGTGGAAGCCTCCTGCCTGGAGGTGTTTGCAGCCAGGCTGGATGTGGCTGTGAGCAACCTGCTGTGGTGTGAGGTGTCCCTGCCCGTGGCAGGGGGCTGGGACTGGCTGAGCCTTGAGGTCCCTTCCAGCCCTGACAGCTCTGTGATTCTGAGGTCTTCTGAAATAACTTCCCTGTGACATTTCCTGCAAGTCCACTGCTTCCTACCACAAAGTCCAACACCACTCTCACAGGTTAACATGCTGGACACCAGAAAGGAGGGATTGCTTCATCTAAACTCTCTGGGGAGCTGGGAGTTCTTTTCAGGCTGCACCTCGAATGAAGCTAAAGCACTCAGCTGGAACTTGCACCGGGGATAGCAGAAGTGCCAACCCAGGCTGCCAGACCCTCCTGTTCCGGCTGAAAGTTCTCCAGTGGCTGAAACACAGGAACCAGGAGTGCTCAGATTTAAGCCCCTGCAGGAAAGGACATTCGAAAGCCTTTGTGCTGTGCTCATTCCTGAAATAAATGCCCAGTTCATCACCACACTCTGCAGCACAGCCTCTGAAGGAATTTGTCTCAGGTTAAAGAGCAGACAGAAGTGATTTTGCTCCCAAAGGCAGGAAAATAAAGAGGCTCTCGTTGAACTGCAGAGAAATGCAGAACTGTGTTCAAACATATACAAGAAAATAGAGTGCAGGGATCCTGAACACCTAATGCACATACAGGATACATGAACCCCCCCCAAAGCCTGCCCCCAGCCAGACTGCACCACAAATCCCAGTGCTCCTTTTCTCCCCACATGGCCTTTACTGGGTCCAACTGGGGCTTCCCAATTCCAGAGAGACAGAGAGCTGCTGGAGAGAGTCCAAGGCAGAGACAGGAGGATGCTTAGGGGACTTGAGCATCTCCCTGGGAAGAGAGACTGAGAGCCCTGGGGCTGTTGAGTCTGGAGAGGAGAAGGCTGAGAGGGATCTGATCAATGTCTCTCAGGAGCTGAGGGCTGGGGGTCAAGGGGAGGGGGCCAAGCTCTTGTGGGTGCTGCACAGCAAGAAGCCAAGGAGCAATGGAGACAAACTTGAGCAGAGAAGGTTTCAGCTGCCCAGGAGGAGAAAGTTCTTTGGTGTGAGGGTGAGGGAGCCCTGGAGCAGGCTGCCCAGAGAGGTTGTGGAGTCTCCTTCTCTGGAGCCTTTCCAACCCCCCTGGCTGCATTGCTGTGTGGCCTGCCCTGGGGGCTGCTGCTCTGGCAGGGGCTGGCACTGGCTGCTCTCTGGAGCTCCCTTCCAGCCTCTGATGTTCTGTGGTGCTGTGGCAAAGCAGCTTCTGTGCTGCATCAGAATCCTGTGAACATACATCCCAGGGCTCTTCTTCCCCCATTGCCAGCCTGGACTGAAATTGCCTTTCCTTAGTCCCTGGCATTAGAGCTAAAGAGACAAATCTGCACATTAAAAATCAGCCTGGCCTTCAAGGCCACAGAGAGAACTGGAACCATCCTCCCCCACCCCTGATCAGGTAGCTCACTGCCACCATGGAAAGGTAAAGAAAGAGAAGACAATGACTTTGAAGTCAAATTGATAGGGCTGCAGGGTTGGTGGGAGGGGATACAAACGCTGCATGTTGCAGCACACCTCCTGGAAGGCCACAATTCGGTCTCCTGGGAGCCTTCTCCAATCCAGCCTGAACAACCCCAACTCCCTCAGTCTGTCCTCACAGCAGAGCAGCTCCAGCCCTCTGCTCCTCCTCGTGGCCCTTCTCTGGACACCTTCCAGCACCTCCAGAGCCTTCCTGGCACAGAGGCTCCAGAGCTGGCCCCAGAGCTCCAGCTGTGGTCTCAGCAGAGGGAAGCAGAGAGTGGGACAATCATCTCCTTCAACCTGGTGGCCACCATGGACCTTAGTTTTTGGTCTGCCTTGGAGTCAGCTAGAACTGGGTCATACAATCATAGAATCTCCAGGCCAGTCAGTCTCACCTCTGTGCCCAGAAAGATCATGGAGCAGATCCTCCTGGAGGCACTACTGACTCAGAAGAACAGTGAAGAGGTGATTGGAACAGTCAGCATGGCTTTGCCAAGGGCAAATCCTGCCTGACAAACCTGGAGGCCTTCTATGAGCAGGTGACAGCATTAATAGGTGAGGGGCGAGCAACTGATGTCGTTTCCCCTGCCCTGAGCAGAGCCTTTGGCACTGTCCCGCACCACCTCCTGGTCTCCAAGCTGCTGACACATGGGTTGGATGGGTGACCACTAGATGGATAAGGAACTGGCTTGATGGCCGCACCCAAAGAGTGGCTGTCAACGGGTCCATGTCCCAGGGGAGAAGAGAAGGCTCCGAGGTGACCTCATTGTGGCCTTCCAGTATCTGAAGGGGCTCCAAGAATGCTGGGGAGGGACTGCTCAGGACATCAGGTAGTGATAGGACTAGGGGGAATGGAATGAAGCTGGAGGTGGGGAGATTCAGGCTGGAGGGGAGGAGGAAGTTCTTCCCCATGAGAGTGGTGAAGCCCTGGAATGGGTTGTCCAGGGAGGTGGTTGAGGCCCCGTCCCTGGAGGGTTTAAGCCCAGGCTGGACGAGGCTCTGGCCAGCCTGATCTAGTGTGGGGTGTCCCTGCCCATGGCAGGGGGCTTGGAACTAGATGATCCTTGTGGTCCCTTCCAACCCTGACTGATACTATGACACTATGACCTCAAGGCTCAGCCAGTCCCAACCCACCTGCCATGGGCAGGGACACCTCACACTGCAGCAGGTTGCTCACAGCCACATCCAACCTGGCTGCAAACACCTCCTGGCAGGAGGCTTCCACCACCTCCCTGGACAACCTAAGCCTTCCTGGAAGCCGTTCCTGCTGCCCTCTTGCTGGGCTGGGTATAACTTTATTTGCATTGTCTCAACATTGGTATTGATTTGGCTGCTCCATTAAATCTCATTCTTCTCTCTGGGTCATCCCTCCTTTTCCTGAACCCCCTCCTCTCCTTTCCAGCCCCTGAAATTCTGTGATTCTCTGCTGGGGAAAGGTCACTGGGGGATCAAGTGTTTTTTCCCACACAGCTAATGAGAAAATTAGCAGAAACCAATCCCTGAACTAGCTGCTGAGGATCTCCTCTATGACTTCTGTCCCCACCGATGTTTTTCCCCCCAGGCAACAGTTCCCCTTGAGAGCTGTCCCAAAGACACTTCTTGTCTAACAGTTGCCCAGTGCCTGTATTCTTCCTTGTCTGACTGTTCTGTGTGTTAATGAAGAGCAGATGGGATCCTAGCTGTGTGAGAGAGTGCCTTGCATGCTTATCTTGCCAAAGAAGGTTTCAATTAGCTTCGTGTAAATCCAGCCAGGGGAGGCTCAGGCTGGATGTGAGGAAGAAATTCTTCCCAGAAAGTTATTTGCCATTGGAATGTGCTGCCCAGGGAGGTGGTGGAGTCACCATCCCTGGAAGTGTTTAAGAAGAGCCTGGGTGAGGCACTTGGTGCCATGGTTTAGTTGATCAGATGGTGCTGGGTGATAGGTTGGACTGGATGATCTCAAAGGTCTTTTCCAATCTGCTTCATACTGTATTCTATTCTGTATTCATGTAGCTTTCTCCCCCTCTATTCCACTCTGCTGAGACCACAGCTGGAGCTCTCTGCCCAGTTCTGGAGCCTCTGTTCCAGGAAGGCTCTGGAGGTGCTGGAAGGTGTGCAGAGAAGGGCCACGAGGAGGAGCAGAGGGCTGGAGCTGCTCTGCTGCTCAACAGGAGCTCTCAATGTGCGCTTGCAGCCCGGAAAGCCAATCAGATCCTGGGCTGCATCAGGAGAAGTGTGACCAGCAGGGCAAGGGAGGTGATTCTCCCCCTCTACTCAGCTCTGGTGAGACCCCACCTGGAGTACTGCCTCCAGTTCTGGAGCCCCTATTACAGGAGGGATGTGGAGGTGCTGGAAGGTGTCCAGAGAAGGGCCACGAGGATGAGCAGAGGGCTGGAGCACCTCTCCTGTGAGGACAGACTGAAGGAGTTGGGGCTGTTCAGTCTGGAGAAGAGAAGGCTCCCAGGTGACCTCATTGTGGCCTTCCAGGATCTGAAGGGGGCTACAGGAAGGCTGGGGAGGGACTTCTCAGGATCTCAGGTAGTGATAGGACTAGGGGGAATGGAATGAAGCTGGAAATGGGGAGATTCAGGCTGGATGTGAGGAAGAAGTTCTTCACCATGAGAGTGGTGAAGCCCTGGAATGGGTTGTCCAGGGAGGTGGTTGAGGCCCCGTCCCTGGAGGGGTTTAAGCCCAGGCTGGACGAGGCTCTGACCAGCGTGATCTAGTGTGGGGTGTCCCTGCCCATGGCAGGGGGTTGGAACTAGATGATCCTTGTGGTCCTTTCCAACCCTGACTGATACTGTGATTCTATGATTCTATGACAGACTGAGGGATTTGGGGTTGTGCAGGCTGGAGAGGAGAAGGCTCCCAGGAGACCTCATTGTGGCCTTCCAGGATCTGCAGGGGGCTCCAAGAAAGCTGGGGAGGGACTTCTGGGGGTGTCAGGGAGGGATAGGACTGGGGGGGATGGAGCACAACTAGAAATGGGGAGATTGAGATTGGCTGTGAGGAAGAAGTTGTTGCCCATGAGGGTGGTGAGAGCCTGGCACAGGCTGCCCAGGGAGGTGGTGGAAGCCTCCTGCCTGGAGGTGTTTGCAGCCAGGCTGGATGTGGCTGTGAGCAACCTGCTGCGGTGTGAGATGTCCCTGCCCATGGCAGGGGGTTGGAACTCAATGATCCTTGATGTCCCTTCCAACCCTGACAGCTCTGTGACTCTGTGATTCTAAATCTGTATTGTCAATTCAAAGGTTGTGGGGAATGATTGTAGCACTATTCTCTTTTCTCTTCCCTTCTCTTCCCTTCCCTTCTCTTCACTTCTCTTCCTTTCTATTTTCTCTTCTCTTCTCTTCTCTTCTCTTCTCTTCTCTTCTCTTCTCTTCTCTTCTCTTCTCTTCTCTTCTCTTCTCTTCTCTTCTCTTCTCTTCTCTTCTCTTCTCTTCTCTATTCTCTTCCATTCTATTCTGCCTTTGAAAGGTTAACTAAAGCTAGTTTCACTTAAATCTTACAGAAAGTCATAGGAAGATTTCACTGGGTTTGAAACAATGCATCTGGGATCAGATGAGATTCAGAGAAAGCTCTCAGCCAAATCTCTTAAGACATGCAATAAAATCACCAAAGCTGGCAACAATCCTCACCCAGCTCATACACTCAGATAAACAGCAACAGCTGCAGATCGTGTAATTAAACAGCTTAGGAAGCTTATATCCCAAGGAATCCATCAGAGAATCATTAAATCACAATTAGACACAGGCCCCTTGAAACCTAATTCAGTTTTGAAACCTCTCAAACATTTCAAACTCTTTTTCTCTTCTGAGGCTTTTTTTTTCCCCCAATTAAATTTCCCTGAAACATTTTTGTTCCTTCCCTTGTGACTTTGTGTGTACAAAGCACACAACAGATGTGCAATAGAGAGAGATTTACAAGGCATAAACAACACAGAATCTCCTCAGACGCCCCTGGAGGGATGCAGGGGGACTGTTCACCTCCTCCCCCACTCCCTCCATACATCCTGGTGCCTCACACAGGAGTCAAAACAGAGATCCCCTGCCAAGGGCATGGAAGGCAGGGAGAGAAGCTGCAAGCAGAAGTGACAGGAGAAAAGGAAACTAAAGTAAGAACTGTTCCTGCCACTGCTCCATATCCCCATTAGCAAGGCACTGAACTCCACAGACCTCAGCACCACTTTCCTTTTGTATGTCTGCCGTCAGGGACTGGGCTAAAGTTCCTCCTTCAAACTGCAACATAAAGTCCCAGAACCTTTTAAGGCGGAGAAGTTAGAGGTAGAATAGAATTAAAAGAGATGGATCACAGCAGCAGCCAGGCTGGAAGAGAGCCTCAGGGTCCCCAAGCCCAACCATCAGCCCTGCTCTGCAAGGCTCACCCCTCAATCACAGCCCCAAGCCCCACAGCCAAACCCCCTGCAAACACAGCCAGCCTTGGGCACTCCACCACCTCCCTGCCCAGCACATCCCAAGCCCTGACCACTCTGGTGCCTAAGCTCCACTCTGAACCTCCCCAGGGGCAGCTTGAGGCTCTTCCCTCTTCTCCTCTCACTAATGCCCTGGCAGAAGAGAGCAGCAGCAGCCTCTGCACAACCTCCTTGCAGGGAGCTGCAGGCAGCCAGGAGGTCTCCCCTCAGCCTCCTCTCTTGCACACTAACCATCCCCAGCTCCTTCAGCCTCTCTCCAGCAGATTTCTCCTCCAGGCCCTTCCCAGCTTCCTTGCCCTCCTCTGCCCTGGCTCCAGAGCAAGAGGAAGCTCCTGGGGCCACTTGCTGAAGCCTGCTGTGCTAAGGCTACCTTCAGTGGGATCTGGAGGCTGCATGCTTCACGGGCAGACCATAAACCAGAGATAAACTATTGTAGCACTTTGTTTAGCCTGGAGGAGAGGAGGCTCAGGGAGACCTTCTTGCTCTCTCCAACTCCCTGAAGGGAGGTTGTAGCCAGGTGGGGGTTGGTCTCTTCTCCCAGGCAACCAGCACCAGAACAAGAGGACACAGTCTCAAGCTGTGCCAGGGGAGGTTTAGGCTGGGGGTGAGGAGAAAGTTCTTCCCAGCAAGAGAGATTGGCCCTTGGGATGTGCTGCCCAGGGAGGTGGTGGAGTCACCATCTCTGGAGGTGTTCACAAAAGGCTTGGATGAGGCACTCGGAGCCATGGTTTAGTTGTCAGGAGGTGTTGGGTATTAGGTGATAGGTTGGACTTGATGATCTCTGAGGTCTTTTGCAACCTGCTTGAGTCTGTGATGCTATAATAAGTCAGGAACATTCTTCCAGTTACCTCTCCCCGCAGTGACATGAGCTCTGTTCTCAGAAGCGGCATGAATGATGGCATCCCTCAGGCTGCAACGGGTCAGGCAAATGACCGCAAGAGAAAGCAGCCAGCCAGCCACGGGGACACCTCTAAAGCCTGAAAACATCCTGGCAGCTCCCAGACATCACTGCAGGAACTGGCAAAGGGGCTGAGCCTCAGTCAGGGTAACTGGAAGCTGCAGGGATTTAGGGAAGTCAGTCTATTTAGGGAAACTGGAAGAAGATCTAGAGAGCATTGTACTGCTCCAGGAATAAGTGTGTTGCCTAGACTCACAGTACTGATCAATCACAAGTGCTTCTCTTGAGTGATCTTACAATCATCAACAAGACTGACACCAGTCTGGTTTATCATTTTAGCTGGAGCCATGGAGAGAGGCATTGAGTGCAGCCTCAGCAAGTTCAGCAATGGCACCAAGCTGTGTGGGGCAGCAGACAGCTGGAGGGAAGGGATCAATCCAGAGGGACCTGGGCAGGCTGCAGTGCTGAGACCAGGACAACCTCAGGAGGTTCAACAAGACCAAGGGCAAGGTCCTGCAGCTGGGGCAGGGCAATCCCAGGCACTGGCACAGGCTGGGCAGGGACTGGCTGGAGAGCAGCCCTGAGGAAAAGGACCTGGGGGTGCTGGGGGAGGAGAAGCTCAGCAGGAGCCAGCAGGGAGCACTTGCAGCCCAGAGAGCCAAGCAGAGCCTGGGCTGCAGCAAGAGAAGTGTGGCCAGCAGGGCCAGGGAGGGGGATTCTGCCCCTCTGCTCCACTCTGCTGAGACCACAGCTGGAGCTCTGGGGCCAGTGCTGGAGCCTCTGTGCCAGGAAGGCTCTGGAGGGGCTGGAAGGTGTCCAGAGAAGGGCCACGAGGAGGAGCAGAGGGCTGGAGCTGCTCTGCTGTGAGGACAGACTGAGGGAGTTGGGGTTGTGCAGGCTGGAGAGGAGAAGGCTCCCAGGAGACCTCATTGTGGCCTTCCAGGATCTGCAGGAGGCTCCAAGAAAGCTGGGGAGGGACTTTTGGGGGGTGTGAGGGAGGGATAGGACTGGGGGGGATGGAGCAAAAGTAGAAGTGGGGAGATTGAGATTGGCTGTGAGGAAGAAGTTGTTGCCAATGAGGGTGGTGAGAGCCTGGCACAGGCTGCCCAGGGAGGTGGTGGAAGCCTCCTGCCTGGAGGTGTTTGCAGCCAGGCTGGAGGTGGCTGTGAGCAACCTGCTGTGGTGTGAGGTGTCCCTGCCCGTGGCAGGGGTTGGAGCTGGCTGAGCCTTGAGCTCCCTTCCAGCCCTGACAGCTCTGTGAGTCTATGAATGATACTAAAAAAATAAAAGGAATTAAAGCCCCTCAGGGCTGATCTCCTCATGTGCAGCAATTTTCCTCTCACTCATGGCAGGTAAGAGAATTAAAAATTGCCACACCTTGGGGCACTTTTTGTCTCAGGAATTTCTGTCTATCACTACAATCATCAGAGTTCATTTTCCTAATGCCACCTTGCAATACCACAGGTGCCATGTGCCAAGAGGAGCCTGAGAGCTGAGCTCCTTGCTGGTGCTGAAGCTGTGCAGGGGCAGTGCCCAGAGGCTGGAGCCAGGCTCTGCTGGGGGCTGCCCAATGCCAGCACAAGGGGCAGGGGTGGAAGCTGAGGCAGAGGAAGTGCCATGGGAAGAGGAGGAAGAACTTTTGCCCTGTGAGGGTGAGAGAAGCCTGGCAGAGGCTGCCCAGGGGGCTGTGGAGTCTCCCTGTGTGGAGCTCTCCCAAGGGCAGCTGGCTGTGCTGCTGTGTGAGCTGCTCTGGGTGAGCCTGTGGGGCAGGGGGCTTGGGCTGGGTGAGCTCTGGAGCTCCCTGCCAGCCCCTGGCACTCTGTGATCTGTGACTGTGGTAAGTTATCCCTGGATGCAGAGCAATGCATCACAGGTGGGAGGGCAGCACAACCATCAGAGAAGCTCTAACTGAGCTTTGGTCAGCTGGAATTTGTTGCTCCTGTGGCGGGCAGGTCGCGCTGGCAGCACGCTTTGAACACGAGAGGTGCTGCGCGGCCACCTCTCGCCCTGCCTGACACGCAGTTCGCTTGCCTCAGGGAGCAGAGGCCCTTCAGAGGTTGCTCTCTGCCACAGACCATGTCACCACTCCTTACTGTCAAAAATCTGATGTCAAAATTGGGCTTAACATCTATAGCAAAGCTGTGAAAAAACCCAACTGATGCTGCCAGCCAGATCCCTCTGCTCACAAGACCTCTCCTCCCTTTGCCCCACACTCCTCTTTCCACTTGCACACAGCCAGCCTCTCACCCTGGGAGGATCCACTGGTGCCTGTGGTTGTGTGGTTGCCACACCTCAGTGAAAGAAATGCCTGCAAAGGAATAATTTCCTGGATGCACACCAACCATTTTTCTTCCGAGAATGTCTGGAAATGGCAATTCGAAGCAGGCCAGGAGAGGAATCTTTCCCTCTTAGAAGGCTGGATTTCACCCTTTCAGAGAAATAAAACAAGGCTGCTGGAGACCACAACCAAATCCTTCCAGTAAGGCTAAAAGAAGGAGCAGTTGAATGGCCCTTGTTGAGCACTGAAAGGATATCATGAAAGCCGTGGCCCCAGATCACAGAGTCACAGAATTCTCAGGGCTGCAAGGGACCCTCAGGATCCTCTAGCTCCAAGCGCCCTGCCGTGGGCAGGGACAGTTTCCACTGGACCAGGTTACCCAAACTGAAGAGAAACACAGGGGGACAGGAACTGATTAGTGAAACCAGTGGTGGTTATTTGTTGAAGGATCTGAGAAGCAGCTACAGGCAGAAAGAAACTGAGGAGGCTCCAAAGCAATCAGTGGGAGGGAAACTTGGGTAAAAGTACGAAGTCATTCTGCCCTGTGCTCAGCCACACCTGGAGTCCTGTGTCCAGCTCTGGGCTCCTCAGTTCAAGAAGGACATTGAGAGACTTGAACATGTCCAGAGAAGGGCAAGGAGGCTGGGAGGGGTCTGGAGCACAGCCCTGGGAGGAGAGGCTGAGGGAGCTGGGGTTGCTTAGCCTGCAGAAGAGGAGGCTCCAGAACTGTAACAGAGGCTCCAGCACTGGCCCCAGAGCTCCAGCTGTGGTCTCAGCAGAGTGGAGCAGAGGGGCAGAATCCCCTCCCTGGCCCTGCTGGCCACACTTCTCTTGCTGCAGCCCAGGCTCTGCTTGGCTCTCTGGGCTGCAAGTGCTCACTGCTGGCTCCTGCTGAGCTTCTCCTCCCCCAGCACCCCCAGGTCCTTTTCTCCAGGGCTGCTCTCCAGCCAGTCCCTGCCCAGCCTGTATCAGTGCCTGGGATTGCCCTGCCCCAGCTGCAGGACCTTGCCTTTGGTCTTGTTGAACCTCCTGAGGTTGTCCTGGTCTCAGCTCTGCAGCCTGTCCAGGTCCCTCTGGATGGATCCTTCCCTCCAGCTGTCTGCACCACACAGCTTGGTGTCCTCAGCAACCCTGCTGAGGGTGCTCTCAGTGGAAGATAGGAAGTCCTGGGGGACAAAAGAAATGGTTCAGGTGGTATTTAGGTTGGTAGCAACATGACCTTGATAGGATGATCACATTTGCTACTTCACTGGCAATTAGAAATCCCTCTTTAAAGGCAAGCCCATACCAACCCCCCCAAAAACATGACTGCTTGCATCTCAGCTGAGCTCCTGCTTCCTTTTACTAAGCTGTTTTGTGCCTTCCATCTGACAGCAAATTAAAATGGAAGTTGGGTTTAAGTAATTACAAGTTGCTGCAGATCATTCCTCCTGGCAGGCTGGAAAATGAGCCTTTGAAGGTGACTTAATTGCATTTTCTGCTCAGCAAATATTCACTTCTTCAACTTGTTCTTACTTGTGGTCAGGATGGAACCCAGCAGGCTTAGGTCTGAGGATTTACGTGCTGGTTAATCTTTCAGGCAAAGGAGTGGATTAGGAACCCTCTTTTTTCCTCTATACAAAAGTAACCTTTCTCCCTTCAAACTGAAGTACATCTGGGCAGGTCTCAAGAGATGCAGATTAGTTTTATACCATAAACAGGCTCAGCAGATGTCAGGGGTTGGGTGAGACCCAGAGGGATCATCAAGTCCAAGCCCCCTGCCAGAGCAGGAGCAGAGAATCCAGCACAGGGCACACAGGAACACATCCAGACAGGGCTGGGAAGGCTCCAGAGAAGGAGACTCCACAACCTCTCTGGGCAGCCTGCTCCAGGGCTCCCTCACCCTCACACCAAAGAACTTTCTCCTCATATTGAGCTGAAACCTTCTCTGCTCAAGTTTGTCTCCATTGCTCCTTGGCTTCTTGCTGTGCAGCACCCACAAGAGCTTGGCCCCCTCCCCTTGACCCCCAGCCCTCAGCTCCTGAGAGACATTGATCAGATCCCTCTCAGCCTTCTCCTCTCCAGACTCAACAGCCCCAGGGCTCTCAGCCTCTCTTCCCTGGGGAGATGCTCAAGTCCCCTAAGCATCCTCCTGCCTCTGCCTTGGACTCTCTCCAGCAGCTCTCTGTCTCTCTTCACCTGGGGAGCCCCAGACTGGACACAGGGTTGCAGCTGTGCTCTCAGCAGGGCAGAGCAGAGGGGCAGCAGAACCTCCCCAGCCCTGCTCCTCAAATCAGGAGATGATAACACATCAGGAAATTCCTGAAGCCTAATCTTAGAGCTCTGCAGCAATGCTGCTCTTCCCTTTTCTTGATCAGTTCTATTTCCTTCAAGTGAGAGAGCAGCAGCTCTCAGGGGAAAAAACCACCCCAGCCTCCTGTGATGAATGTGCATTGTTTCCACCAGCAAATACTCAGAACCTGGACCTTAACTGAAGAAACAGACACAGAATTGTCGAACAACCTTCACAAAAGAATTCCACAGAGTGTGAGATTTGAATGTCCTAGAACCTGAAGACATGGCACTGAACCCAGACCTCCACCTGGAGCAAGGGGCTCTCTGCGAGCCGAAACTTGGAAGCTCCTCTAGTCTCTGCAGTCCTTCAAGTGCAGCCTTCTGCATGTTCATGTGGGGAAACTGGAATGGAATGGAATGGAATGGAATGGAATGGAATGGAATGGAATGGAACGGAACGGAACGGAACGGACGGAACGGAACGGAACGGAACAGAACAGAACAGAACAGAACAGAATAGAATAGAATAGAATAGAATAGAATAGAATAGAATAGAATAGAATAGAACAGAACAGAACAGAATAGGATAGAATTAACCAGGTCGGAAAAGACCTCAGAGATCATCCAGTCCAACCTAGCACCCAGCACCATCTCATCAACTCAACCATGGCACCAAGTGCCTCACCCAGGCTCCTCCTAAACACCTCCAGGGACGGTGACTCCACCACCTCCTGGGCAGCACATTCCAGTGGCCAATCTCTCTTGCTGGGAAGAATTTCTTCCTAACACCCAGCCTGAACCTCCCCTGGCACAGCTTGAGACTGTGTCCTCTTGTTCTGCTGCTGGCTGCCTGGGAGAAGAGACCAACCCCCACCTGGCTACAGCCTCCTTCAGGGAGTTGTAGAGAGCAAGAAGGTCTCCCCTGAGCCTCCTCTTCTGCAGGCTAAGCAACCCCAGCTCCCTCAGCCTCTCCTCACAGGGCTGTGCTCCAGACCCCTCCCCAGCCTTGTTGCCCTTCTCTGGACACCTTCAAGTCTCTCAATGTCCTTCTTGAATTGAGGAGCCCAGAACTGGACACAGGACTCCAGGTGTGGCCTCAGCAGTGCTGAGCACAGGGCAGAATGACTTCCCTGCTCCTGCTGGCCACACTGTTCCTCATGCAGGCCAGGATGCCCTTGGCCTTCTTGGCCCCCTGGGCACACTGCTGGCTCATGTTCAGTTGTTGTCAACCAGACACCCCCAGGTCCCTCTCTGCCTGGCTGCTCTCAGCCACTCTGCCCCCAGCCTGTAGCACTGCCTGGGGTTGCTGTGGCCACTGTGCAGCACCTGGAACTTGGATGTGTTCAATCTCCTGCCCTTGGACTCTGCCCATCTGTCCGGCCTGGCAAGGTCCCTCTGCAGAGCTCTCCTACCTTCTAACAGATCAACACCTGCCCCCAGCTTGGTGTCATCTGCAAACTTACTGCTGATGGACTCAATGCCCTCATCCAGATCAAAATCTTCATTGTCCCTTTCCCTGAGCTATCATATCAAATAAAAAACCTATTTTGGCTAAAATTTAGCTTCAAATTCAAAAGAAAAAGGACAAAACCTCCTTTTACAGTGGGCAATAACCCAAAGGTTCTGTGCCAAAGCAGTCTTCCCCTTCAGATCTCCAAGATGCTTTCTACTAACTGGATGGTGATGGATTTTTTGCAGTCCTGGGCCCAGTTCTATTCAACATCTTTATTGATGACTTGGATTGAGTCTACTGTTAGTAAATTGGTGAACGGCACCAAGCTGGGGGCAGTGTGGGTCTGCTGGAAGGGAGGAAGACTCTGCAGAGAGCCCTGGCCAGGCTGGGTGGAGGTGGATGAGGTTTAACAAGGCCAAGGGCAGGCTCCTGCACTTTGGCCACCATCACCCCATGCAGCCTACAGACCGGGGGGAGTGGCTGCAGAGCAGCCTGGCAGAGAGGCTCCTGGCAGTGCTGGGGGACAGCAGCTGCACAGCAGCCAGCAGAGTGCCCAGGGGGCACGGGAGGCCAGGGGCATCTTGGCTTGGCGCAGGAGCAGTGTGGCCAGCAGGAGCAGGGAGTTCCTTCTGCCCTGTGCTGGGCACTGGGGAGACCTCACCTCCAGCACTGGCTGCAGCTCTGGGCCCTCCCTGCAAGAGAGATCTTGAGGGGCTGGAGCAGGGCCAGAGGAGTGGGGAAGGGACTGGAGGGAAAGGCTGATGAGGAGAGGCTGAGGGAGCTGGGGGTGTTCAGCCTGCAGCAGAGGAGGCTCAGGGGGACCTTATCCCACTCTGCAGCCACCTGAAGGGAAGGTGCAGCAAGGTGGGGGTCAGGCTCTGCTCCCAGGCAGCTTGTGCCAAGAGGAGAGGGCATGGCCTGAAGCTGTGCCAGGGGAGGGTTAGGTTGGCTGTTGGGAAGCACTTCCTGCTGGCAAGGGGAATTAGGCACTGGGATGGCTGCCCAGGGAGGTGGTGGAGTCGCTGTGCCTGGAGGTGTTTCAGGCAGGATTGGATGTGGCCCTTGGTGCCATGGTGTGCTTGGTGTGGTGGTGTTGGGTCACAGGCTGGGCTGGATGAGCTCAGAGGTCTGTTCCAGCCTCAGTGACTGTGATTTCTGCTAGAGGAACCTCAGTGGTCAGAAAGTATTGCACTCTCCCTGTGTCTGTTGGCTTCTTGTCAGAAGCTTGGCATTGCTTTACAGCCTACAGCACCTACTGTAGAGCACAGGCTGCTGCAGAGACATTTCTCCATTCACAGAGCCTGTTTGACATTACACCAGTGCTCCTCAAATTATTTTAGCTGAAGAGACCCATGGAAGGTTGGTGAGACACTGGAACAAGTTGCCCAGGCAGGTCATGGATGTTCAAGGCCAGGTTGGATGAGGCTTTGAGCAACCTGGGCTGGTGGAAGGTGTCCCCATCCATTGCTGGGGCCTGGAACCAGCTGATCTTTAAGTCCTCTATCCAATCCTTGCTGTGAGTCTACGAATGTGAGGTGGGTTAAGCCTAAAGCCACCACAGAATGTGTCTTATTGATCTGCTGGACCCACAGAAACCTCAGTGACTGTGAGGCTCAACAGGGCTCTGGGCAACCTGATCCAGTTGAGGACGTCCCTGCTGATGGTGGGGATGTTGGACTGGATGACATTTGGAGGTCCCTTTTGACCCAGACCGTTCTGTGGCTGTGATGCTGTGCTTCTGTCAACGACTATAACAGATTCTCTCTGCTCTGGGTGCTCCAAGACTGCTGTCAGGACCAAATTAATCCATTTCCTTTGTTCTAGCTGAGCTGCAGAGAGCCTGTTAGGGCATGTGGGGCCCTACATGTCCAGGTATGTGAAGCCAGGCAGGCTGTGGGAGGCGTGCACTGGATGCCTGCAAGGCAGCCATGAGTCAGAAGACAGAGATGAGACATGCCAAGAGGCCTTTCTCTGGCACAGACTCTGAACCATACAATCAGGGCTGGAAGGGAGCTCAAGGCTCAGCCAGTTCCAACCCCTTGCCATGGGCAGGGACACCTCACACCACAGCAGGTTGCTCACAGCCACCTCCAGCCTGGCTGCAGACACCTCCAGGCAGGAGGCTTCCACCACCTCCCTGGGCAGCCTGTGCCAGGCTCTCACCACCCTCCTGGGCAACAACTTCTTCCTAACTTCCAATCTGAATCTACCATCCAACCCACTTGCAGTTTTGCTCCAAGGGCTGAAAAAGCCTTTCCCTGTCTAGGTGCTGTCTACACTTGTTATTTGAATGCATTGTGGCATGACTTGGAGCTGGGCAACTCTGACATCTTCTACTGGAGCAAAACTTTACCGGCCTGGGAGAAATCACAGCATCACAGGATGTCAGGGGCTGGAAGGGACCCAAAGAGATCAGCAAGTCCAATCCCCTGCCAGAGCAGGACCATAGAATCTAGCTCAGGTCACACAGGAACACATCCAGACAGCCCGTGAAGGTGTCCAGAGGAGACTCCACCACCTCTCTGGGCAGCCTGCTCCAGGGCTCTGTGACCCTTGCAGTACAGTTCCCAAATCAGGCTGTTTGGGCACAGAATAGCACTCAGCAGCATAGTATCAGTCAGGGCACCCCTGAATATCCCTGAGTACCACTTCTCCCTACAGGTCCCTGCCCATTTTCAGTGCAGACAGCACAGTTCCTGGCTCTGCAAGGCACATCCTGCTAAGCTTATGTGTTGCCTGGCTTGGTGCCTGCTGACAGATCCAAAGAGGCCTTAGAGTAAGAACATCCTGCTGTCCTGATCCTGAGCAGCTGACTCCAGGTAGCCCTCCTTGAGCAACTGAGTTGGACAAGATGACTCCTAGGAGTTCTTTTCAACCTCGGGCGTTCTGTGATCCTGTGAGGAGCTCAGAAACAATGGTAGGAGCTGCAGGGCTGCTGCTGAGACCAAATATGCTGCAGCTGCCAGCATGCAATGACAAAGGGGTTTCCTGTGCTAAGCTTACAGGTCAGGGTGCAGGCACGAGGAAATAAGCAATAACCACCAAGTGAGGAACTTCACACTTTCCTGGGGACAGCAACATCACATTCAACACCATGATCAATGCCTTGGGAAGAACAATGGAGCTCTGAGGAGAGATCACACAAAGCAGGACCTCCAGGGACTTCCACAAATCATTTAGTTCATTCCCCTTCTCTGAAGGAGGGTTAACAATACAGCAACATCTTAAATGGCCTTCACCTAGCCTCTTGCCAAAGCTTAAAGCTCCCACAGGCTCCCCATGCTCAGCTCAGCACTGCGTCATGGTCAGTTCCTTTTCTCTCACACAGCACCACAGAGCATCAGAGGCTGGAAGGGAGCTCCAGAGAGCAGCCAGTGCCAGCCCCTGCCAGAGCAGCAGCCCCCAGGGCAGGCCACACAGCAATGCAGCCAGGGGGGTTGGAAAGGCTCCAGGGAAGGAGACTCCACAACCTCTCTGGGCAGCCTGCTCCAGGGCTCCCTCACCCTCACACCAAAGAACTTTCTCCTCCTGGGCAGCTGAAACCTTCTCTGCTCAAGTTTGTCTCCATTGCTCCTTGGTTTCTTGCTGTGCAGCACCCACAAGAGCTTGGCCCCCTCCCCTTGACCCCCAGCCCTCAGCTCCTGAGAGACATTGATCAGATCCCTCTCAGCCTTATGCTCTGCAGACTCAACAGCTCCAGGGCTCTCAGTCTCTCTTCCCAGGGGAGATGCTCAAGTCCCCTAAGCATCCTCCTGCCTCTGCCTTGGACTCTCTCCAGCAGCTCTCTGTCTCTCTTCAGCTGGGGAGCCCCAAACTGGCCACAGGATTGCAGCTGTGCTCTCAGCAGGGCAGGGCAGACATCCCCCACTCCAGCAACCCTTCTTCACAGACCATGGCTTTCAAGATATTCTACAATCTTTGCTGTTTTCCTCTGGGTTTTGTTGATCTCATTCACCTCTTTCTTTTATTCTAGGGGGCAGAAGCAAACAGCCTTGCAGTGAAGTCTCCTGTGGTGCCTGTGGAGTGGATTGATGATTTCACAATCCATTTGTGTCATATTTCTCCTTATATTCTAGCTTGGTGTTTCCTTTTTCCAGGTGTTTGTGACATTGCAGAATCATTGTCATAGAGTCACAGAATCATTCAGGTTGGAAGAGAGCCTCAGGGTCCCCAGACCAAACCATCAACCCTGCTCTGCACCCCTGAACCACAGCCCCAAGCCCCAAACCCCCTGCAAACACAGCCAGCCTTGGGCACTCCACCACCTCCCTGCCCAGCACATCCCAAGCCCTGACCACTCTGGTGCCTAAGCTCCACTCTGAACCTCCCCAGGGGCAGCTTGAGGCTCTTCCCTCTTCTCCTCTCACTAATGCCCTGGCAGAAGAGAGCAGCAGCAGCCTCTGCACAACCTCCTTGCAGGGAGCTGCAGGCAGCCAGGAGGTCTCCCCTCAGCCTCCTCTCTTGCACACTAACCATCCCCAGCTCCTTCAGCCTCTCTCCAGCAGATTTCTTCTCCAGGCCCTTCCCAGCTTCCCTGCCCTCCTCTGCCCTGGCTCCAGCACCTCCACAGCTCTCTGCCATTCAGCTGCCCAACACTGGACACAAGGCTCCAGGTGTGGGCTGCCCAGAGCTGAGTGCCAGGGGACAATCCCCGGCCTGCTGCTGCTGGACACAGCATTGCTGATCCCAGCCAGGAGGCCTTTGGCTCTCTTGCCCCCTGGGCACACTGCTGGCTCCTCTTCAGCTGCTTCTCCATCAGCACCCCCAGGTCCCTTTCTGCCAGCAGCTTTCCAGCCACCAGACAATGCCTCTTCAAAGACTGGCCTGGCTGCTCTCCCTGCTCTGTGTTTTCCACTTCTCCTGATCAAAAGAGCAAAGTGATTGCTGTTAATTTTCCATCTCCTTGAAGTCTTTAGGGGATGTTGACTCTCTTAGCCTGGACCTCAAACTGCTGGATAAAATTTAGCTGAGATAAGGCTAATTATCCCCCTCACAGCTCTTCCTAGTAAGCAGCCTCCTTTTCCAGTAGATATCTCTGACACCATTGGTTCATTCTGAGTTCTCAGCCTACCCTGCTGCAGAGATCTTTAGCCTCTCTCACTCTGACATGGCTTTAATAAACACATCTTTTGTTCAAGCACAACACTTCTCACTCAGCAATGAAATGTGCACAGTTTGGCAATTTAAGCTATCTTCTTTTTCTTGATAAAATGCTTTTGACTCCAGTGTTGACTCAAGGCTTGAAGCTGAGACACCAAACCTTCTGTTGACTCAAGGCTTGAAGCTGAGACACCAAACCTTCTGTTGACTCAAGGCTTGAAGCTGAGACACCAAACCTTCTGTTGACTCAAGGCTTGAAGCTGAGACACCAAACCTTCTGTTGACTCAAGGCTTGAAGCTGAAACACCAAACCTTCTGTTGACTCAAGGCTTGAAGCTGAGACACCAAACCTTCTGTTGACTCAAGGCTTGAAGCTGAAACACCAAACCTTCTGTTGACTCAAGGCTTGAAGCTGAGACACCAAACCTTCTGTTGATTTCAGGCTTGAAGCTGAGACACCAAGCCTCCATTTCCAGTTCAGAATGGTCACTGCTGGTCTAAAGGGTCCAATGCCACCTCTATCAAACCCAGAGGTGTGAAATGCAGCTCAGCTCTGTCTGCATCTCTATTGCTGTGAATTCTGTAACCTCTCCTACACCCAGACCACGGAGCCTGGATGATTCCCACCTCAGTGTATCCACAAGCACTTTCTGCACATCATGTCCCCATCCATTTCTTCCTGTCTCTCCATTCTCATCTCCACTGAAAGGTAAAGAAGGATCCTGGTTGGAAGGGGGCTAGAATGTGGTCCCATGGGTGCCCCAGTGTGATGGGTTAAGGCAGCCCCCTCCAAACCCTCCCCACCACGGGCAGAATAAAACAACTCAAAACAAAACGGATTGCAAAAGTGATGGAAAGTTTAAAGGAAAAGCAGTGAATCTTTACAGAAAGCCAAAAGCAGAGTGACAAAAGAAATCCCAAACAGTCCCAAGATAATCCCATCCCCACCTGGGGGTACATCCAAGACCCCCAGGGCTCCTTCTTCCCCCCTCCCCACTGCCAGGCTAGTCTCAGCTGGCCAGATCTGAGACTGCCCATCCCCCGTGGCCTTGGGCCTAGCCAGGCCCATGGCCGGGAGACAACAACTCCCCCATTACCGGGCGACGGCGAGGAAGAAAGAGGAGGTGCTTAGACCTCGCACTGGATCTTATAGTGGTGCAGAGAATTATGGCAGAAATACCCAATTTCCTGTGTCCACCCACTGGGCTGGACCTCTGGACACAGGAAGCAGGGGGCACCCAGCCCAAACTGCAACACCCAGCCTGGCAGATCTGGGCACAGTGTAGCACAGTGCAGCTTTCCCTTGGTAAAATGATTTTGACTCCAGTGCTAATTCAAGGCTTGAAACTGGGACACCAAACCTTCTGATTCCAGTTCAGAATGGTCACTCCTGGTCTAAAGCGTTCAATGTTGCCTCTATCAAACCCAGAGGTGTGAAATGCAGCTCAGCTCTGTCTGCATCTCTCTTGCTGTGAATTCAGTGACTTCTCCTAGACCCAGTCCCTGGAGCCTGGATGGTACCCACCTGGGTGTATCCCCAACCAAACCACTTTCTGCACATCATATCCTCATCTATTCTTTTTTGTCTCTCCATCCCCATCTCCACTGAAGGGTAAAGCAGGATCCCGGTTGGAAGGGGGTTAAAATGTGGTCCCATGGGTGCCCCAGCCTGGCAGATCTGGGCACACTGTAAGACTGTGCAGCTTCTCACACCAGACACAGCCACTGCTCAGTGGGTCCCAGTCCCTTCCATGACTTCTCAGTCCCTCTGATTCCTTGACCTTCCCTGGGATGTTTGGCACTGCACAGCTGCAGAAACTCTGGTCAGGGCCTCTGGGTTGCTCATCGTGACCTGATGCTGCAAATTCATCATGTCCTTATCTTCTGAGTCCCTGTGCCCAGAAAGAAAAGCAATCATAGCTGCTCTGGGGCTCCTGGGAGGCTTTGTTACGCATTTCTCTGCTTGAAAAAATGGAATAACATAAAGCCATCCCAAGCTATTTTCTGCAGCCTTCTGTATCTTCAACCTCTTGTCACAGCTTTTCAGAGGAAATCATCTGCACACTGGCCAACAACCCCAGGCAGTGCTACAGGCTGGGGGCACAGTGCCTGAGAGCAGCCAGGCAGAAAGGGACCTTGGAGCACTGGTTGAGAGCAACTGAACAGGAGCAGTGTGCCCAGGGGGCCAAGAAGGCCAAGGGCATCCTGGCCTGCAACAGGAACAGTGTGGCCAGCAGGAGCAGGGAGGTCATTCTGCCCTGTGCTCAGGACTGCTCAGCACAGGCCACACCTGGAGTCCTGTGTCCAGTTCTGGGCTCCTCAATTCAAGAAAGACATTGAGAGACTTGAAGGTGTCCAGAGAAGGGCAACAAAGCTGGGGAGGGGTCTGGAGCACAGCCCTGTGAGGAGAGGCTGAGGGAGCTGGGCTTGCTTAGCCTGGAGGAGAGGAGGCTCAGGGGAGACCTTCTTGCTCTCTCCAACTCCCTGAAGGGAGGTTGTAGCCAGGTGGGGGTTGGTCTCTTCTCCCAGGCAGCCAGCAGCAGAACAAGAGGACACAGTCTCAAGCTGTGCCAGGGGAGGTTTAAGCTGGGTATTAGGAAGAAATTCTTCCCAGCAAGATTTGCCCTTGGGATGTGCTGCCCAGGGAGGTGGTGGAGTCACCATCCCTGGAGGTGTTTAGGAAGAGCCTGGATGAGGCACTTGGTGCCATGGTTGAGTTGATCAGATGGTGCTGGGTGATAGGTTGGACTGGATGATCTCTGAGGTCTTTTCCAACCTGGTTGATTCTATTCTATTCTGCTCTACCAATGCCTCATCCAGTCATGGGTCTGACCTGGTGCAAGAATGTTGGTATGGAAACTCCTAGGGTGATAAGAAACAGCACAGATTTATCACCCAGGATGTCATCATAAACAATTGCTCCGAGCAAGCACACCAGCTGCTTCTCTGTGCCTTGCCAGCTGTCATAGCTCTGGTGGGAGAGGCTGCCAAGACAAATCTTGGCAGGCCCCACTGACACCTGGTCGGCTGCCAGCCAGCAGAGTTTGTCAGCTCCATTCAACGTCTTTCTTTGACAGCATAAGTAGCTTGGAGGGTAGGAGAACTGCTCACAGGGGAGATAGGAAACAGTAGACTGGATAAGGTATGATGGATATGGTACTACAGAACTGGCAGGGTTGGAAGGGACCTCACGGCTCAGCCAGCTCCAACCCCTGCCACGGGCAGGGACACCTCACACCGCAGCAGGTTGCTCACAGCCACATCCAGCCTGGCTGCAAACACCTCCAGGCAGGAGGCTTCCACCACCTCCCTGGCAACCTGTGCCAGGCTCTCACCACCCTCATGGGCAACAACTTCTTCCTCACATCCAATCTGATTCTCCCTTCCTGTAGCTTGGATCCATAGCCCCCTAGTCCTATCACTACCCACCACCCTGGAAAGTCCCTCCCCAGTGGTGGACCACATAATCCTCTGCAGGTCATATGTTCTCCTCCCCCTCTGCTCTGTCCTAGTGAGACCTCACCTGGAATATTGCAGCCAGCTCTGGGCTCCCCAGTTCAGGAGGGACAGGGATCTGCTAGAGAGAGTCCAAGGAGGCTGCAAGGATGCTGAAGGGACTGCAGCACTGCCTGGGGAGGAGAGGCTGAGAGCCCTGGGGCTGTTGAGTCTGGAGAGGAGAAGGCTGAGAGGGATCTGATCAATGTCTCTCAAGAGCTGAGGGCTGGGAGGCAGGGGGAGGGGACAGGCTCCAGTGTCTCATCACACACATGGGGAAGAACTTCTTCCTAACATCCCATCTGAATCTATTCCCTTCCAGTTTTGCTCCATTCCCCCCAGTCCTATCACTCCCTGACACCCTCAAAAGTCCCTCCCAGCTTTCTTGTAGCCCCTTTCAGATCCTGGAAGTTCGTAGCTTCTATGCTGCTGTGATTCTGCATTGACCAACAGCCACCAGGTAGGATGCCTCCCAAGTGTAGTGTGTGCATTTATTCCTTATCCATTTCCATTTCACTAAATGACCCTAATGCTTTGGCTTTCCAGCTGCAGGAGGCAAGTGCACAAACAAGAGACAGAGCTTGGCTTCAGTGACTCAAAAATCCCCTTTGTCTTCCTAGAGCTTACAAGTCATTTCTTTCCATGGCATTCATAATTCAGCTGAGGCAATGTTCACCTGCTGGATCTTATTTCCTCAGTTGCCTTCTCTCAGTAGTCTTTGAGTCTCTGCCACAACTGCTCTTTCATGAGGGCATGCTCTGGCACTGCTTCCTCCTCTTCATCAATTCCCTTCAAGCACAGGTGCTTTCCCACTTCATGCCTCCACTACTCCTCATGAGTGCCTTCAGCAAACAATGAGGCAATTCAGGAAGAGAGGTGAGGAGAGGCTGGAAGTGAGGAGAAAGTTCTTCCCAGAAAGAGGAATCAGCCATTGGAATGCCCTGCCCAGGGAGGTGGTGGAGTCACCATCCCAGGAAGGGACTAGATGTGGCACTTGGAGCCATGGTTTAGTTGTCAGGAGGTGTTAGGTATTAGATAATAGGTTGGACTTGATGCTCTCTGAGGGCTTTTCCAACCTTATTGATTCTATGATCCTACGATACTATAATTCTATGATCTGGCCTGAATCAGGAACAGTGTGGCCAGCAGGAGCAGGGCACTCATTCTGCCCTGTGCTCAGCACTGGTTAGGCCACACCTGGAGTCCTGTGTCCAGCTCTGGGCTCCTCAGGTTAGGAAAGATGTTAAGATGCTGGAAGGTGTCCAGAGAAGGGCAAGAAAGCTGGGGAGGGGTCTGGAGCACAGCCCTGGGAGGAGAGGCTGAGGGAGCTGGGCTTGCTTAGCCTGCAGAAGAGGAGGCTCAGGGGAGACCTTCTTGCTCTCTCCAACTCCCTGAAGGGAGGTTGTAGCCAGGTGGGGGTTGGTCTCTTCTCCCAGGCAGCCAGTACCAGAACAAGAGGACACAGTCTCAAGCTGTGCCAGGGCAGGTTTAGGCTGGAGGTGAGGAGGAAGTTCTACACAGAGAGAGTGATGGCCCATTGGAATGGGCTGCCCAGGGAGGTGGTGGAGTCACCTTCATTGGAGGTGTTCAGGAGGAGACTTGATGGGGTGCTTGGTGCCATGGGTTAGTTGTTTGGGTGGGTTGGATTGGTTGATGGGTTGGATGTGATGTTCTTGAAGGTCTCTTCCAACCTGGTGTATTGTATTGTACTGCACTGCACTGTATTGTATCAGATGGTGTTGGGTGATAGGTTGGACTCGATGATCTCAAAGTCTTTTCCAACCTGGTTCTGTATTCTGTATCTGGTTCTATGATTCCATGACTTGCAATGGCAAGGGGGCAAAGGCAGCTTCCCAGTGTCCTACCTCTCCCAGTTCAAAGGCCCCCAGGCCTGGATTCATTAATGGGGGCAGACATGGCTGTCAGTTTCCAAGCCATGCTCTGAGCCAGGCAGTGGCACCAGGAGACTGCAGCTCCTTTGTCCTCTTACTGGCAGCTGGGTGACTCACTGGAGCTTTCTAGGAACATGCTGTGGAAATTTGGGCACTTGGCTGTGTTAAATACTTTTCCCTTGCCTAGGAAGCAAACCACAACTCATTGATGAATATACAGCTTGGAGTTCTCCCCACTGAGAGATGATGGCTTGCATTAGTGAGATGCTTACATTTCTTATCTCAGGAACATCACAAGGTGAACAGGATGATAGAAAAATCAAAGGCATGGTGGTGGAAGTAAGATCTCCCTTTGGAGAGCTCTGTCTGCTCTGTGATGCCCTCTTCATGCTTCCACAAAGAAAATTTAACCTAGAGACTTGCCAGGAAATGTTTGTGATGCTTCAGTACCCACCAGAGGAACCAATGCTCTGGAGAAGACAGAATCACAGAGCTGTCAGGGCTGGAAGGGACCTCAAGGCTCAGCCAGTTCCAACCCCCTGCCATGGGCAGGGACACCTCACACCGCAGCAGGTTGCTCACAGCCACATCCAGCCTGGCTGCAAACACCTCCAGGCAGGAGGCTGCCACCACCTCCCTGGGCAGCCTGTGCCAGGCTCTCACCACCCTCATGGGCAACAACTTCTTCCTCACATCCACTCTCAATCTCCCCATTTCTAGTTCTGCTCCATCCCCCCAGTCCTATCCCTCCCTGACACCCTCAAAAGTCCCTCCCCAGCTTTCTTGGAGCCCCCTGCAGATGCTGGAAGGCCACAATTAGGTCTCCTGGGAGCCTTCTCCTCTGCAGCCTGCACAACCCCAACTCCCTCAGCCTGTCCCCGTGGCAGAGCAGCTCCAGCCCTCTGCTCATCCTCCTGGCCCTTCTCTGCACAGATAATCTGCCAGGCCTCTACACCCTGCTTTCACCCATGCATTTCTGCACTCTGTTATTCAGCAGTCAGTTGCTGTTACAAGACAAGGCCATAAATTACCTCCAGTGTCTGCTAAGCTTGCTGTTATTTTTCTGGACGTGAAGCACTCCCCACATTTCAAATCCTATTTCAGCAAATTTCTTAATGCTGAAGAACAAACCTGAGTACACTTTGTACCAGCCCAAGCAGCCTGCTTTGGAAAGTGTATCCAGGGACATACATTATAAGCCTCCCATGTTTTGTGATTATAGCTCTGTACAGTGTTTATCATGGCTGGCATGCCAGGAAAAGATGAAACAGTTGCAAGGCTGTGCACAAAAACTGAAAGAGATTCTACAGAGTTGGTGAAAAGTCAAACCTATCCCTGTGCACAGGATCCAAGAGCTGGGGGGGGGGGGGGGGGGAGTATCACAGTACCACAGAACATTGGAGGTTGGCAGGGAGCTCCAGAGAGCAGCCAGTGCCAGCCCCCTGCCAGAGCAGCAGCACCCAGGGCAGGGCATGCAGCAATGCAGCCAGGGGGGCTGGAAAGGCTCCAGAGAAGGAGACTCCACAACCTCTCTGGGCAGCCTGCTCCAGGGCTCCCTCACCCTCACACCCTCACCCTCCTTGGCTTCTTGCTGTGTAGCACCCACAAGAGCTTGGCCCCCTCCCCTTGAGCCCCAGCCCTCAGCTCCTGAGAGACATTGATCAGATCCCTCTCAGCCTTATGCTCTGCAGACTCAACAGCCCCAGGGCTCTCAGTCTCTCTTCCCAGGGGAGATGCTCAAGTCACCCCAAGCATCCTCCTGGCTCTCTGCTGGACCCTCTCCAGCTGGTCCCTGACTCTCTCGAACTGGGGAGGCCAAAACTGTTTTATTGAATGAGAAAATGCATTTCCCTAACTATTGCTTTTAAGCTGAGTTGAAGGACCAAGCACTTCCGTGCTAGAGCTCACGCTAAAGAAATGTGAGGCACAAAATAAATACAGAAAACAGAATTCATCAGGTTGGAAGAGACCTCCAAGATCATCCAGTCCAACCTATCACCCAACAGCATCTGATCAACTCAACCATGGCACCAAGCGCCTCATCCAGGCACTTCTTAAGCACCTACGGTGATGGTGACTCCTCCAGCTACAAATAACGCAGTCAGCTCACAGCACTCATTCCTGCCAAGTTGTTTGCTACAAGTGAAGGTGAAGAGACCATTAAAGAGTTGAAGCAGGACTGCTGAGCCACATTCAGTTCACCAACTGTAAGCTCTGACAAACAGTATAGAACAAAAGAGCACAACTGAAGGGAGATTCTCATAGAGTCACAGAATCAGCCAGGCTGGAAAAGACCTCAGAGGCCATCAAGTCCAACCTACGACCTAACACCTAACACCTCCTGACAGCTAAACCCTGGCTGAAAGTGCCACAGCCAAGCCCTTACCGAACGCCTCCAGGGACGGGGTTTCTTATTCATTTCTTTCAGTTCATTATTTTGTGTTTCTTACTTATTTATTGTATTTTATTTCATTATTTTGTGTTTATTTTATTTTATTTTATTTTATTTTATTTTATTTTATTTTATTTTATTTTATTTTATTTTATTTTATTTTATTTTATTTTATTTTTTTTTCATTTTTTTTATTTTATTTCAATATTTTGTTTTCTTATTTCTTTATTTCATTATTTTGTGTTTCTTATTTTTTCTTTTCTTTTCTTTTCTTTTCTTTTCTTTTCTTTTCTTTTCTTTTCTTTTCTTTTCTTTTCTTTTCTTTTCTTTTCTTTTCTTTTCTTTTCTTTTCTTTTCTTTTCTTTTCTTTTCTTTTTTTATGTTTCTTAATATTTTATTTTATTTTATTATTTTGTGTTTCTTAATTTTTTATTTTATTTTATTTCATTATTTTGTGTTTATTTTATTTTATTTTATTTTATTTTATTTTATTTTATTTTATTTTATTTCAATATTTTGTGTTTCTTATTTCTTTATTTCCTTATTTTGTGTTTCTTTTCTTTTCCTTTCTTTTCTTTTCTTTTCTTTTCCTTTCTTTTCTTTTCTTTTCTTTTCTTTTCTTTTCTTTTCTTTTCTTTTCTTTTCTTTTCTTTTCTTTTCTTTTCTTTTCTTTTCTTTTCTTTTCTTTTCTTTTCTTTTTTCTCTTCTTTTCTTTTCTTTTCTCTTCTTTTCTTTTCTCTTCTTTTCTCTTCTTTTCTCTTCTTTTCTCTTCTTTTCTTTTCTTTTCTTATTTTATGTTTCTTAATATTTTATTTTATTTCATTATTTTGTGTTTCTTATTTATTTTATTTTATTTCAATATTTTGTGTTTCTTATTTTTTATTTCATTATTTTGTTTTCTTTTTTTTTTTCTTTTCTTTTCTTTTCTTTTCTTTTCTTTTCTTTTCTTTTCTTTTCTTTTCTTTTCTTTTCTTTTCTTTTCTTTTCTTTTCTTTTCTTTTCTTTTCTCTTTTTCTTCTCTTTTCTTCTCTTTTCTTCTCTTTTCTTCTCTTTTCTTCTCTTTTCTTCTCTTTTCTTCTCTTTTCTTCTCTTTTCTTCTCTTTTCTTCTCTTTTCTTCTCTTTTCTTCTCTTTTCTTTTCTTTTCTTCTCTTTTCTTCTCTTTTCTTCTCTTTTCTTCTCTTCTCTTTTCTTCTCTTCTCTTTTCTTCTCTTTTCTTTTCTTCTCTTTTCTTCTCTTTTCTTCTCTCTTTTCTTCTCTTTCTTCTCTTCTCTTCTCTTCTCTTCTCTTCTCTTCTCTTCTCTTTTCTTCTCTTCTCTTTTCTTTTCTTCTCTTTTCTTCTCTTTTCTTCTCTTTTCTTCTCTTCTCTTTTCTTCTCTTTTCTTTTCTTCTCTTTTCTTTTCTTCTCTTTTCTTCTCTTTTCTTTTCTTTTCTTCTCTTCTCTTTTCTTCTCTTTTCTTTTCTTCTCTTTTCTTTTCTTTTCTTGTGTTTCTTAATTTTTTTTATTTTATTTCATTATTTCATTTTTCATTATTTTGTTTTTTCTTATTTTGTATTTCTTTTGTATTTTTTATTTAATTTTCTTCTGTTTTACTGTGGTGTTTTTTTTTCCCTTCCTGGTGAGTATTCCACAGGCTGTGTTGTTCTTGGACCACCAAGCAGCAGGAGCCAAGGTAGCAGTGAGTGACACAGAGCAGCCATTTCCAAGCTCTTAGTCAGATATCTGTTCCGGGAAGGAGCTTTGACTCCCTGCCTGCCTGCAGGCAAGCTGTCCCTGCTGGCTGCGGGGGGAGGCCGTGTGATACTCGGGGCTGGTGGTTTCCCTCCAGGAGACCTACGTGTCTTTCCAGGCAGAGCTCCCCAGCCTCTGCTGGACGTCCTGCTGGGGAGCTTGGAGTGCTCTCAGACCACTGCTGCACAGAGCCACCCCCAAATCAGTGCAGCTCAGGAATCCTCTTCACAATGGAATCTTTACAGCCTGCTGGTGGCTGCCTCTGTCTGTACCAAGCCCCTCTGTCCATGGAAACAAACCAGAGTTTAACAGCTGGTCATCAGGAATTCCCCTGGGAGAAGGTAGGGGTGGGAGCCACAGAGCAGGGCAGTGAGGGATGGTGTTTCCCTTCCTGGAACTGCACCTCCAGGGAGGGGGTGGGAGGAGATGAGGCCAGCTCTGGTTTAGGAAAGAATCACAGAATTAACCAGGTTGGAAAAGACCTCAGAGATGATGAAGTCCAACCTATCACCCAGCACCATCTAATCAGCTAAACCATGGCAACAAGTGCCTCAGCCAGGCTCTTCCTAAACACCTCCAGAGATGGTGACTCCACCACCTCCCTGGGCAGCACATCCCAAGGGCCAGTCTCTCTGGCTGGGAAGAATTTCTTCCTCACAGCCAGCCTCAACCTCCCCTGGCACAGCTTGAGACTGTGTCCTCTTGTTCTGGTGCTGCTTGCCTGGGAGAAGAGACCAACCCCCACCTGGCTACAACCTCCCTTCAGGGAGTTGGAGAGAGCAATGAGGTCTCCCCTGAGCCTCCTCTTCTGCAGGCTAAGCAAGCCCAGCTCCCTCAGCCTCTCCTCACAGGGCTGTGCTCCAGACCCCTCCCCAGCCTTGTTGCCCTCCTCTGGACACCTTCCAGCATCTCAACATCTTTCCTAACCTGAGGAGCCCAGAGCTGGACACAGGACTCCAGGTGTGGCCTAACCAGTGCTGAGCACAGGGCAGAATGACTTCCCTGCTCCTGCTGGCCACACTGTTCCTGATGCAAGGTGGAAGGAGATCATAAACTGGCCAGGAGCAGGCAGTGTGAGCCTGCAGCACAGGAGGCCAAGGGCAGCCTGGGCTGCAGCCAAAGCAGCACTGCCAGCAGAGCCACAGAGGGGATTCTGCCCCTTGGCTCTGCTGAGACCTCCCCTGCAGGGCTGTGTGCAGCTCTGGAGCCCTCAGCACAGGAAGGACCTGCAGCTGATGGAGAGGCTCCAGAGGAGGCCAGGAGAATGCTCAGGGGCTTGGAGCAGCTCTGCTGTGAGGCCAGGCTGAGGGAGCTGGGGGTGTTGAGCCTGGGGAAGAGAAGGCTCCAGGCAGAGCTCAGAGCAGCCTGGCAAGACCTGAAGGGGCTGCAAGAAGGCTGCAGAGAGACTGTTGGCAAAGGCCTGCAGGGACAGCAGCAGGGACAATGGCTTCAAAGGAGAGCAGAGCAGCTTGAGCTTGGAGGGAGGAAGAAGCTGTGCAGCAGGAGGGGGGTGGAAGCCTGGCACAGGCTGCCCAGGGAGGGGGTTGGGGCTCCCTGCCTGGAGCTGTTGCAGGGGAGGCTGGAGAGGGCTGTGGGCAAGCTGCTGGAGTTGGGGCTGTCCCTGCTGGGTGCAGAGGGCTTGGGCTGGCTGAGCTCTGGTCCAGCCTGGACCATTCCAAGATCCTGTGAGGAAAACTCTGATCCAGGAAAGCAGAGTGTGAGATAGAGCAAGGAAGCAAATTGGCTTGCAAAGGGAGGGGAATACACCAAGATCATGGGACAGGCTGAAAACAGCTCCCTGCTGTGCATGTGCATGGCCTGGCAGAACACCACAAGCTCTGTGTAGGAGGTACCCAAACGAATAAAGGGATAATCCTCATGTGGAGGGTTTGACCCCAATTAACTGCTTTTTTGTCCACTTCCTTCGAGGGGATCTGTCACATACTTGGAACTGAGCAAAGGCTGAATTGTGTTCCTGCATCAGGACCCCCAGTGCTGAATGGTTAATGCCTGCTTAGAGCCTCCCTGCAGTGTATTAGTTAATTATTGGCTCACTTACTGCCCAGCAGAGCTGTGTACATTCAGTCCTGAGTGCTGCCTGTCACATCCCTCTGTGACTCCTGGATTTGTTCTTTCCACAGCTGAGACTGTGGGACTGAGAGGCTCATGTGAAATCCTTAATGTAAGGTCATCATTTCTACTGAACCTTTCAAATCTGAAGCCCTTGCTGGAGTAATTTAGTCCTCTTCTAAGAGTTACAGAGACTCCTAGAATCAGAGAATGGTTGAGGTTGGAAGGGACCTGAGAGACCATCTGCTCCCACCTCTGTTATACTAAGCACAAGCCTGTGAGAAGAGGCTGAGGGAGCTGGGGGTGTGCAGCCTGGAGAAGAGGAGGCTCAGGGGAGACCTCATTGCTCTCTACAAGGACATTGTAGCCAGGAGGGGGTTGGTCTCTTCTCCCAGGCAGCCAGCACCAGAACAAGAGGACACAGTCTCAAGTTGTGCCGGGGAAGTTTAGGCTGGAGGTGAGGAGAAAGTTCTTCCCAGCAAGAGAGATTGGCCCTTGGGATGTGCTGCCCAGGGAGGTGGTGGGGTCACCATCCCTGGAGGTGTTCAAGAAAGGCTTGGATGTGGCACTTGGAGCCAGGGTTTAGTTGATTAGGGGGTGCTGGGTGATAGGTTGGACTGGATGATCTCTGAGTTCTTTTCCACCCAGATGATTCTGTGATTCTCCCTATCAAATAGCTTTAGGTTGGAAGGGACCTTAGCGTTCACCTACTCCACCCTCCATTGTGCCTATCACAGAGACCTCATTGGGCTTGGCCTTGAGCACACCCAGGGAGGAGGAACCCACAGCCTCTCTGGGCAGCCTGTTCCAGGCTCTCACCACTCCTCTCCTGGGATACAAAGAACCACTGCCAGGAGCAGACCAATAGTTGGGGATGTTCTTTATTGTCTGCTTTTGTCTTTAATCATCTTGTATGAATATCTTAGGTTCTATGTAGCTATAGATTATTACTATTAATGTTATTATTTTAATATTATTTTTGTGACTCAATGAAAGCATTCTGTGCATGTTGTTGCACTAGAGGAGAGTTGGCTAACACCAAGTGTGGCCTATGGATTTTAATCACAGCTGTTCTTTTCTTTTGCCACTATTTGCTATGTCTTTAACACCATAGAACCACAGAGCTGTCAGGGCTGGAAGGGAGCTCAAGGCTCAGCCAGCTCCAACCCCCTGCCATGGGCAGGGACACCTCACACCACAGCAGGTTGCTCACAGCCCCATCCAGCCTGGCTGCAAACACCTCCAGGCAGGAGGCTGCCACCACCTCCCTGGGCAGCCTGTGCCAGGCTCTCACCACCCTCATGGGCAACAACTTCTTCCTCACAGCCAATCTCAATCTCCTCATTTCTAGTTTTGCTCCATTCCCCCCAGTCCTATCCCTCCCCGACACCCTCAAAAGTCCCTCCCCAGCTTTCTTGGAGCCCCCTGCAGATGCTGGAAGGCCACAATGAGGTCTCCTGGGAGCCTTCTCCTCTCCAGCCTGCACAACCCCAACTCCCTCAGTCTGTCCTCACAGCAGAGCAGCTCCAGCCCCCTGCTCCTCCTCGTGGCCCTTCTCTGGACACCTTCCAGCACCTCCAGAGCCTTCCTGGCACAGAGGCTCCAGCACTGGCCCCAGAGCTCCAGCTGTGGTCTCAGCAGAGTGGAGCAGAGGGGCAGAATCCCCTCCCTGGCCCTGCTGGCCACACTTCTCTTGCTGCAGCCCAGGCTCTGCTCGGCTCTCTGGGCTGCAAGTGCTCACTGCTGGCTCCTGCTGAGCTTCTCCTCCCCCAGCACCCCCAGGTCCTTTTCTCCAGGGCTGCTCTCCAGCCAGTCCCTGCCCAGCCTATAGCAGTGCCTGGGATTGCCCTGCCCCAGCTGCAGGACCTTGCCCTTGGCCTTGTTGAACCCTTACCAACCTTTACCATCTTTTCTCACCAACCCTTACCAACTTCTCCTACCAAGCCTTAGCAACTTCTCTTCTTTTTCCAACCCTTACCAACTTCTCTTCTCTTACCAGCCCTTACCGACCTGAGGCAGAGCTCCGTGCCAGCCCAGCAGCCTCAGTCTCAGCTACGTGGCTTTGATTTCCAGCACAATCCCTCTGCCTGGCCCCTCACCCACTCAGCAGCTCCTGGGCTCCCTCAGTGCCTCTGCATCAGTGTTCCTTCAAGTACTTGCCTCTATTTTATTTTTCTTTTCCTCATTATTATTTTTCCCTCTCTCAAGGAGCTCCAGGATGACATTTTCCCAGTTCCTGGCTCTTGCCCAAAAACATTCCAGAGGTTTCAAGAACTATGTAGAGAGTCTGTGAGTCTGAGTGTCCTGTCTGGCTGCTGGGCAGTGTGTCTGTCAGCGGCAGGCTGCAGGCTTCAGCCCCAGGCTCCCAGAAGTGCTGCAGATTACAGGAATTTAGCCCTGACCCTAATTCTCCATCTCGGTGGCACGGCTCCTGCTCCACAGGCTGGGGCTGGGTCCCAGGGAAATCACTGAGGGCAGCTACTGGGAATCACTGAGAGCTGGACAGGAGCCTCTGTCAGGTTTCCAAGCAGTGAAAAAGGAGAGTGCTGGCATTTGATAAAGCTTTTTCCCCCTTTCCTGAGCAAGGTTCTCCCCTCACTGCGAGCAGCAATTACTGCTTTGTGCTCACACTGAGCACTGCTGGGGCTGTTGGCAACATTCCTGGGGCTGCCATTTTCAGGCTGGACTCCAGCACTTTCCTAAGTGCATCTTGCTTCTTCCTGCTGAAAAGGAGAATGCAAATCTCCTTTCTCTCTCTCTCTGCTTCTGTGCACCTCATAACCTGCTGGCTCTGGCTCTGAAGAGCTTCTCTCGTGCTGCAGCTCCAGCAGCACCCTGAGCGTAGCTTTGAGCCTTCTTATATCTGTCTCAGCCTTTGGAACACTATTCTTTGGTGCCTCCCTCTGTTCATTTTATGGTTGTCTGCCTCCAGGTGTGCCTGGAGCCTGCACAAAACCCAACAAGTGTCAGGAGAAGAGCCAGAAATTGAGAGGTGCATCTGGACACAGATTTGGAGGGTTCGGACTGGTTCGGTCCAGCCACAGATTTATAGATCACAGAATCACAGCAACACTCAGGCTGGGAGAGAGCCTCAGGGTCCCCAAGCCCAACCATCAGCCCTGCTCTAAACCACAGCCCCAAGCCCCACAGCCAAACCCCCTGCAAACACAGCCAGCCTTGGGCACTCCACCACCTCCCTGCCCAGCACATCCCAAGCCCTGACCACTCTGGTGTCTAAGCTCCACTCTGAACCTCCCCAGGGGCAGCTCCCCTCCTCTAGCTTGGATCCATCCCCCCCAGTCCTATCCCTCCCTGACACCCTCAAAAGTCCCTCCCCAGCTTTCTTGGAGCCTCCTTCAGATCCTGGAAGGCCACCATTAGGTCTCCTGGGAGCCTTCTCCTCTCCAGATGACCCAGTGGGACTGGGTCCATTACAGAAGCTGCATCTTCTTGCAGTGCTGTTTGGTTTGGTTCATCAGATTTTGTTCCCAGGTCTGTTTGCATTTTGAGAGAGAAAGGTATTCTGGAAAACAGAAAAGGAGCCAAAGATAAAAAAAGGAGCAAAGGTATTTAATGAAAAACCCCAAGCCATTGCCACAATATTGACTGGGCCTTCAAAGAAAGCTGTTCCCAGCTGCTGACAGCTGTGTGAGAGGAGCTGGTCCTCAATGGAAGCAAAGCCAAGCAAATGTGATGAGAACAGAAGCTGTGAGGCCTCACTGGTGGCTTTCCATAACACAACTAATTGCATGCCTGTGTGCTCCCATTTGCAGGGAACCACAGAACCACAGAATCAGAGTCATGGAATCACAGAATCAGCCAGGTTGGAAAGGACCTCAGAGAGCATCAAGTCCAACCTATGACCTAACACCCAACACCTCCTGACAACTCAACCATGGCTCCAAGTGCCACATCCAAGCCTTTCTTGAGCACCTCCAGGGACAGGGACACCACCACCTCCCTGGGCAGCACATCCCAAGGGCCAATCTCTCTTTCTGAGAAGAATTTCTTCCTCACCTCCAGCCTGAACCTCCCCTGGCACAGCTTGAGACTGTGTCCTCTTGTTCTGGTGCTGGGTGCCTGGGAGAAGAGACCAACCCCCACCTGGCTACAACCTCCCCTCAGGGAGTTGTAGAGAGCAAGAATATCTCTCCCGAGCCTCCTCTTCTCCAGGCTAAGCAACCCCAGCTCCCTCAGCAGGGAAGGGAAGGGAAGGGAAGGGAAGGGAAGGGAAGGGAAGGGAAGGGAAGGGAAGGGGGAAGGGAAGGGAAGGGGAAGGGAAGGGAAGGGAAGGGAAGGGAAGGGAAGGGAAGGGAAGGAAGGGAAGGGAAGGGAAGGGAAGGGAAGGGAAGGGAAGGGAAGGGAAGGGAAGGGAAGGGAAGGGAAGGGAAGGGAAGGGAAGGGAAGGGAAGGGAAGGGAAGGGAAGGGAAGGGAAGGGAAGGGAAGGGAAGGAAGGAAGGGAAGGGAAGGGGGAAGGGAAGGGAAGGGAAGGGAAGGGAAGGGAAGGGAAGGGAAGGGAGCTCCAGGCCCCTCCCCAGCCTCGTTGCTATCTTGCTCTCTGTCCTTTTCCACTCACTCTTAGTGACTCATATTTAAGCAGAGTAGAGAATCTGCACTCACTCGTCTTGCAAGAGCTTGTTTGGGTCCTCTAATGAATTAATTACCATGAGGATGTGATGATGCTATCAGGGGGCTGGCACATGCAAACCCAGCAGGGTTTTGGTTTTGGGGGAAAGCCTGCAGGACACCTCCCTGAGCTCAAAGTGTGCAAGGGAAGCTTTATGAGCAATTAAATTCTATCCCTGAGAATCCCGCCTTGGAAGCTTGTGGATCACCTGTAGGGCTTTGTGGTTGGCTGCAATTAGTGAGTGTGGAAGCTCAATAAAAGGGAAAAGGAAAAGGAAATGCATAAGCCCAAATGTGCTTCACCTCGTCCCGCCTGGAGTGCTGCTTTCCCGCAGTATTGATGCTGCTCTGAGGAGATGCTGCGTGTGAAACCAAGCAGCAGGATTCTGAGGCCTTTGTCACAGAACCACAGAATCATAAACATCAGAGGCTGGAAGGGAGCTCCAGAGAGCAGCCAGTGCCAGCCCCTGCCAGAGCAGCAGCCCCCAGGGCAGGCCACACAGCAATGCAGCCAGGGGGGTTGGAAAGGCTCCAGGGAAGGAGACTCCACAACCTCTCTGGGCAGCCTGCTCCAGGGCTCCCTCACCCTCACACCAAAGAACTTTCTCCTCCTGGGCAGCTGAAACCTTCTCTGCTCAAGTTTGTCTCCATTGCTCCTTGGCTTCTTGCTGTGCAGCACCCACAAGAGCTTGGCCCCCTCCCCTTGACCCCCAGCCCTCAGCTCCTGAGAGACATTGATCAGATCCCTCTCAGCCTTATGCTCTGCAGACTCAACAGCCCCAGGGCTCTCAGTCTCTCTTCCCAGGGGAGATGCTCAAGTCCCCTAAGCATCCTCCTGGCTCTGTCTTGGACTCTCTCCAGCAGCTCTCTGTCTCTCTTCAGCTGGGGAGCCCCAAACTGGCCACAGGATTGCAGCTGTGCTCTCAGCAGGGCAGAGCAGAGGGGCAGCAGAACCTCCCCAGCCCTGCTGGCCACACTTCCCTTGCTGCCCCCCAGGCTCCCCTTGGCTCTCCTGGCCCCCAGGGCACATTGCTGTCCCCTGCACAACTTGCTGCCCCCCAGCCCTCCAAGGTCTTTCTCCATGGAGCTGCTCTCCAGCAGGGCAGCCTCTGACCTGTCCTGGTGCCTGCTGTGATTCCTCCCCAGGTGCAGGACCCTGCTCTTGTCCCTGTTGAAGTCCATGAGGTTTGCCTGCAGGCAGCTCTCAGCCTGTCCAGCTCTGCTTGGATGCCAGCACAGCCTGGCAGGGGTCAGCCTCCCCCACCCCCAGTTTTGTATCATCAGCAAACTTTCTGAGGGTGCTCTCAATGCCCTCAGCCAGGTTGTTGCTAAAGATACTGAACACTATTCTTGCCCTGCTTCAGCACAGTGCTGAGCTTTACTAGCCCTAGCAAATGGTCCACAATAATCTACAGTGGAGAAAAATCCTCATGGAATGGGGCCACTGGAGATGTAATATATTAAAACACTACAATGATTTAGGCAGTGGCTTGAGGGATAAAAGACTTCAGCCTAACACAAGGTATCTGTCACTGTCCCTGTGCAGCTTGGGCTCACAGCAGCATGGGAGTCCCCAGCCTTCCTCTGCTCCTTCTTGTGTGATTCTTCAGCGATATTGGAGATACTCAGTGTGTGCCAGACCTGCCTGGATGAGCTCCTGTGTGATCTTCTCTAGCTGATGCTGCTCTGCCAGGGGGTTGGACTGGATGATCTCTTGAGGTCCCTGCCAGACCCTAACATTCTGTGATTCAGCCACAGATTGTTGCCGTCCATCCTGATTCTTCTGTAATGATCCAGACTCACCCAGCTGCCAGTAAGAGGACAAAGGAGCTGCAGTCTCCTGGTGCCACTGCCTGGCTCAGAGCATGGGTTGTAAACTGACAGCCATGTCTGCTCCCCATTAATGAATCCAGGCCTGGGGGCCTTTGAACTGGGGGAGGTAGGACACTGGGAAGCTGCCTTTGCCCCCTTGCCATTGCAAGTCATGGAATCATAGAACCAACCAGGCTGGAAAAGACCTCAGAGATCATCAAGTGCAACCTGTGACCTAATACCCAACACCTCCTGACAACTAACCCATGGCTCCAAGTGCCACATCCAAGCCTTTTGTGAACACCTCCAGGGATGGTGACTCCACCACCTCCCTGGGCAGCACATCCCAAGGGCCAACCTCCCTTTCTGGGTAGAACTTTATCCTCGCCTCTAGCCTGAAGCTCCCCTGGCACAGCTTGAGACTGTGTCCTCTTGTTCTGGTGCTGGCTGCCTGGGAGAAGAGACCAACCCCCACCTGGCTACAAGCTCCCTTCAGGGGCTGTGCTCCAAACCCCTCACCAACCCTTCTCTGGACACATTCAAGTGTCTCAATGTCCCTAACCTGAGGAGCCCAGAACTGGACACAGGACTCAAGGGGTGGCCTAAGCAGTGCTGAGCACAGGACAGAATGACTTCCCTGCTCCTGCTGGCCACACTGCTCCTGATGCAGGCCAGGATGCCATTGGCCTTCTTGGCCCCCTGGGCACACTGCTGGCTCTTGTTCAGCTGCTGTCAACCAGTCCCCCCAGGTCCCTCTCTGCCTGGCTGCTCTCCAGCCACAACAGCCCTCTGTCTGGACATGAGGTCAGAAGGCAAGCATGCAGAGAGGCCACAGTGTGTGGGGAAGAGGCATCCTGCATCCTCCTCTGCTCCCGTGCAGGCACAGAGCCCAAACCATGGGCTGACCTCTGGCCCTGTAAATACAGCCTGTCCTCAGCTGAACCTGCCAAGGCACTATAGCTCCTGCTGTTCGTTACCACTGCTGAGCTCAGCAGATCAAGTGAGAAAAATCAGACCCACTCTGACTCCTCAGGTATTTGTCCATGGCTGTGAGCCACGAGTGTCTGCAGGTTCCAGCTGCCAGCATGTAAAGCCTGGCTTCAGCTGCTCTTCATCATGGCTTGCTTTAAAGAGTTCTGCATGGCACAATTACCATGAGACCTTCACCAGCACACAAAGATGCTGCTGGTGGCACAGGCTTGGCAGCAGAAGTTGGGTTCATTGCCTCTGTACAGACAGCAGCAGGAGATCTGCTGGAGAGCAGCCCCGAGGACATGGGAGCCTTGGTGGGCAGCAAGTTCTGCAGGGGACAGCAATGTGCCCTGGGGGCCCAGAAGGCCAAGGGGGTCCTGGGGGGCATTCAGAGGAGTGTGTCCAGCAGAGCCAGGGAGGTTCTCCTCTCTCTCTGCTCTGCCCTGCTGAGACCTCACCTGGAATATTGCATCTAGTTTATTACCAAGGGAGAGCCAGGAGGAGGTTTAGGGGACTTGAGCATCTCCCCTGGGAAGAGAGGCTGAGAGCCCTGGGGCTGTTCAGTCTGGAGAGCAGAAGGCTGAGAGGGATCTGATCAATGTCTCTCAAGAGCTGAGGGCTGGGGGGCAGGAGGGAGGGGACAGGCTCTGCTCAGCTGCAGCCTGGGATAGGACAAGGGGCAGTGGATGGAAACTGCAGCACAGGAGGTTCCAGCTGAGCAGGAGGAGGAACTTCTGCCCTGGGAGGCTCCCAGAGGCCTGGAGCAGGCTGCCCAGAGAGGTTGTGGAGTCTCCTTCTCTGGAGCCTTCCCAGCCCTGTCTGGATGTGTTGCTGTGTGCCCTGTGCTGGATTCTCTGCTCCTGCTCTGGCAGGGGCTTGGACTGGGAGCTCTCCAGAGGTCCCTTCCTACCCCTAACACCCTCTGAGCCTGTGTGACCCTGGGTAGCCTCTTCTGCCCTCTGGGCTTCCTATTCTGCCCTGCAGGCTACTGTTCCCCTTCAGGTGCACCAGGAGAAGGTGTTGCAAGAGGAGATTTCTGTGGGGCCATGCCTTGTGCGCCCTGTGCCAGCCCCGGAGGCAGGCGGCAGCCGGCGTTTGCTAGCACTGCTAGCCTGCTGCTCCCTTCCTGCCTGCGGAGCTCCGAGGGAGCTGCGGGCGAGCGCTGCCCAGGCAGCAGGAGATGCAGCAGTGCTGAGCCAGCTGCCTGGAAATGTTCCTGCTGCTCTGTGGTTTCTGCAGGACCCTGAGCCAGCATTTACCTCATCAGATGTATCTTCCCTTCGCTGCCCCATCCCAGCCTTCTGCTCTTTTCCCAGCACAATTTATTCTCTGTGAGTGACAAGGCTGGGGTCCCCAGGGGTCGTTCAAGGGAAGCAGGAGGAGAAGTGAAATGCAGACAGGACATGGGAATAAAACACAAAGGGGGTTGGGAGTAAGAAACTGAAGGGGAAAAATACACCCACTGCTGACATGAGAAATCCTGGTCCTGGGGGAGCAGTGCAGGCACAGGGGCTGGGAGAGGAACACAGCAGGGCTGAGGAGGAGGCCTGGGGGTGGGGGCTGCGGGTTGAAGATAGAGATTCCAGCTGAGGCTGATGAGAGTGCAGTGGAACCGAGGCTGAATGAATGCACACCATTCACAGCAGCAATGCAGCCTTGCAGCCATCTCCTTCCACACAGGCACTGCCACCACACAGCTGTAGAATCAGAGAACTCATTGAGTTGGAAGGGACCTTTACAGGCAGTGACTGGCTGGAGAGCAGCCCTGAAGAAAGGGACCTGGGGGGTGCTGGGGGAGGAGAAGCTCAGCAGGAGCCAGCAGGGAGCACTTGCAGCCCAGAGAGCCAAGCAGAGCCTGGGCTGCAGCAAGAGAAGTGTGGCCAGCAGGGCCAGGGAGGTTGATTCTGCCCCTCTGCTCCACTCTGCAGTGGTGGAAGCAGAGGCAGAGGAAGTGCCATGGAAAGAGGAGGAAGAATTTTCCCCCTGTGAGGGTGAGAGAAGCCTGGCAGAGGCTGCCCAGGGGGCTGTGGAGTCTCCCTCTGTGGAACTATTCCAGCCCCACCTGGATGTGTTGCTGTGTGAGCTGCTCTGGCAGGGGGTTGGACTGAATCATAGAGTCAACCAAGTTAGAAAAGACCTCAGAGATCAGGTCCAACCTAGAACCTAACACCTCCTGACAACTAACCCATGGCTCCAAGTGCCACGTCCAAGCCTTTCTTGAACACCTCCAGGGATGGTAACTCCACCACCTCCCTGGGCAGCACATCCCAAGGGCCAATCTCTCTTGCTGGGAAGAACTTTCTCCTCAACTCCAGCCTGAACCTCTCCTGGCACAACTTGAGACTGTGTGCTCTGGTTCTGGATGAGCTGGATGAGCTTTCTAGGTCCCTTCCAGCCCCTAAGGTTCTGTGGTGCTGTGCAATCATTTGGTGCCAATGGAGAGGCAGTGTCAGAAGTGTGACAGAGGAGATCAGAGAGGTGTTGCATAGCATCTGAAGCAAACTCCACCACTCTTTGCCTTTCCAGTCTGTGCTCAGCCTTTCTGCTGCTGCAATGCTGCCTTGAAAAAAGGGACTTTAATTTCATAATGGTAGCTGGCCACAGCTCTTCCCTGACCAGCACCCCTGGCTGGGGGTGGTAAGCAGCTCTGTGACAATGGAAAGCTAGAGAGCCCAGAAAAGGTCTTTGTCTCAAAGCTGCTTTTTTTCCCTCTTCCTCCTGCAATTCCAAAAGAGAATCAGCTTCAAAACACATCTGAAATACTTCAGCTGTGTCTTAGGAAGGGAATTTCTCAGTGAGGGCTTGAGGAGTCAGAATGTAGGGGTTGGGGGGGGAGGAAGGGGATATCATTTACATCCTCCTTCAGCTTTCCACAGAAGGCTTCCAAGGTGGTGGCTGAGCAGAGCCGAGCAGACAACCACATTTGTGCTGAATAGCTAGAAAGCAGAGGAAGTCCATTATGTGGTTGGAGAGAGGATTTGTGAATCTTGGAACAGAAATGTCATGTTTCTGATGGAAAAATGTAAATACACATATATGTGTCTTTAGAATTGTCTCTATGTTAAGGGGGCTCCGAGAAAGCTGGGGAGGGACTTTTGAGGGTGTCAGGGAGTGATAGGACTGGGGGGATGGAGCAGAACTAGAAGTGGGGAGATTGAGATTGGATGTGAGGAAGAAGTTGTTCCCCAGGAGGGTGGTGAGAGCCTGGCACAGGCTGCCCAGGGAGGTGGTGGAAGCCTCCTGCCTGGAGGTGTTTGCAGCCAGGCTGGATGTGGCTGTGAGCAACCTGCTGTGGTGTGAGGTGTCCCTGCCCATGGCAGGGGGTTGGGACTGGCTGAGCCTTGAGCTCCCTTCCAACCCTGATAGTTCTGTGATTCTCTGATCTGTTCTTTATTTCCCTCTAAGAATTTTCAGCCATGAATGGCTCTCTGGGTATGTGCTTAGATAAGTAAATAAGTAGCTGGCAGCATCACTGCCATGAGACACTCTTCAAAAGGAGCTTGCTGCTGCACAGCTGGCTCTCCTCACAGGGCTGTGCTCCTGACCCCTCCCCAGCCTCCTTGCCCTTCTCTGCACACCTTCAAGTCTCTCAATGTCCTTCTGAAACTGAGGAGCCCAGAACTGGACACAGGACTCAAGGGGTGGCCTAACCAGTGCTGAGCACAGGCCAGAATCATAGAATCATAGCACCACAGGATCACAGTCATAGAGTCATCAAATCATAGGATCAGAGTCATAGAGCCATAGAATGGGCTGGGCTGGAGGGGAGCTCCAGAGCTCAGCCAGCCCAAGCCCTCTGCACCCAGCAGGCACAGCCCCAACTCCAGCAGCTTGCCCACAGCCCTCTCCAGCCTCCCCTGCAACAGCTCCAGGCAGGGAGCCTCAACCCCCTCCTGGGCAGCCTGTGCCAGGCTTCCACCCCCCTCCTGCTGCACAACTTCTTCCTCCCCTCCAAGCTCAAGCTGCTCTGCTCTGCTTTGAAGCCATTGTCCCTGCTGCTGTCCCTGCAGGCCTTTGGGAACATGTATGCCTCCATTTGTCTTCAGTTTTCAGTATTGCTTCCAGACAGAGGAAGAACAGATGTGGAGTGGCCACTGCCTTGGCAGTCTGACCTGCAGCACCTTGTCCTTTTGATCCTTCACTTTCCACTGATCTTCCTTCAGTTCACTTCACTCCTTCTCTTTCCATCCACTTGCCCATTCACGTCGGAGCTCATTCTCTCTTGTAACTGAACTCATCTTCAGATTCCCTTCAAGAGGAGGGAGGTAGAACACTGGCACAGGTTGCCCAGGGAGGTGGTTGGAGCCCCATCCCTGGAGATGTTCAAGGTGAGGCTGGAGAGGGCTGTGAGCAACCTGATCCAGTTGGGGATTTCCCTGCTGTCTGCAGAGGAGGTTGGACTGGATGAGCTTTGGGGGTCACAGAATCACAGAACTGTCAGAGCTGGAAGGGACCTCAAGGCTCAGCCAGTCCCAACCCCCTGCCATGGGCAGGGACACCTCACACCACAGCAGGTTGCTCACAGCCACATCCAGCCTGGCTGCAAACACCTCCAGGCAGGAGGCTTCCACCACCTCCCTGGGCAGCCTGTGCCAGGCTCTCACCACCCTCCTGGG